>WMED01004107.1:0-21161 GCA_019650415.1 Pipa parva
CTCTGGATCAACATTGCAGGAAAATAGGCTGAACTGGATGGATTTGTGTCTTTTTTCAGTAATTATGTTACTATGTATGAAATCATGCCATTGGCAGGTAAGCAAGAAGCTGTTAATTATTAATATTTTTATGATTTCAGGATCATTTCACCAAGCAATCAGTTGCTTTGGCCACTGATCTATGAAACCACAAAGTGGTCTAAATTCTACTGTAGGTATAATTTAAAACGTTTTTTTTTCCATTTCAAAAATAACCATTCTTATTATGGCCTCCCTCAGTTGTTCCCCACCTACATTCCATCTCACTAATCAGATGCAGACTGCCCAAATAACCCTAAAATTAAAAAAAAAAAAATCATGAAAATAAAATACGCAAAGGATTTCTGAAGAAAAAACATAAATAGTATCATCAAAAGTCAACATCAAACTCAGTCTGATCAGTTTTAGTAGTACCTTCCTGAGAGGACAGTGCCGATATCCCATGATCCTTAGAAACTGAACTTGGCACAGGCTCTATCATCTTAACTGGGCTTGTGTGCGACATGTGAGCAAAAACACAATCTGCAATATGAATTATGATTAGCTACATTTTATAACAAAGTTTTAACAATTAAATATGTGTGGGACTGGTTAAAATGTCTTGATAAGAAACTACTAACCAGTGGAAAATGTCGGTGATCTAAAGGTCCAGTTTGCCTCTGCAATTTTCATGGTATGATGCAAACTCAAGTCTTCTCGCAAGTCCCATACTGATAATGAGCCATCAGCGGTTCCAGCAAACACTAGGACTGCCTTCCCAGGGCTAAAACAGCAGCACTTTATCTGCAAGTATCACATAAAGCAGTCACAAAGAGAAGGTCAGAGAGTAATGGATTCTATGTAACCAGTAGCATCTATGAGAGTACGGAGATTTAGGCGCAGCATGTAATTTACTAAAAGCAAGACAACAGAATTTGGAATATAATAACTGAGACATAATAGCATAGTTAGCCAATCCAACAAACGAATACAAATAGCAAAGAAGGAAAGTATATGTCCTATACCTCCGATTCACAGACGAGCACTTTCTGCGGAGTAGAGGGTTCCCATATGTTCCATACACAGATAATGTATTTGTTGTCCAGGCGTGGAAAGCCAGAGTTCTTGCACATGCCATGTACTGAAAGCAGCATGTGCCTTTGTGCTTGGGAGAGGTGTAAGCTGAATACTTCTCGATCTACAAAAAAACATTAACATGCGAGAATCAAATCACATTAAAGACATGCGAAAAATCAATGACATTATGGCACTAAATCATCTTATCATCTAAAGTGTCAAAATATACTATAAGGCTCAGGTCTTAGGTCAGGTCATAGATGGTGTATTTTTATCCTTACATGGTGATTAACATGGTGTTAAGGCTTCTAGGGTTCTTTTGCTTGTAAGTAGAGGTTGTGTCAAGTTTTAGTGATGTAGGAGACTAATAGGGGCGAAATTTATTAAAATCGATAATCGCGATATCGAACGTTTTTACCAATATCTCGATATCGGAAGTTTATCGATATCGTCATATCGAAATTCAAACTAGTGTGTAAACCATTGATTTCAATGGCAAAATTTCATGATATCGCTGGAACATTCGATATCGCGATATCGTCAAAATTGTGAAATCACGATATCGATAATATTGATATCGTGATATCGGTAAAAATCATTCGATATTGCGATTTTGGTAATTTTAACTATTTTAATAAATTTCGCCCTTAAGTCTGGGGTCACACTAGCTGTTTTTCAGCAAAGCTGTTTTCAATTAGGCTCATTGTTGTCTATGATGTGAAGCAAATGACTGTATGGCTTATCCCACAAGTTACAATGGATACTATTTTTCCAGCTCAGTTTAAAAAACAGCCAGGTTGACGTTGGCTGAAGACTGGAAGTAACCTGGTACATTGTCTGCTTCTGGGGACTGAGTACTAGGAACAAAACCTAAAAGAGATGAGCACAGAAGGAAGGCAACAATGAGTTATGTCCATCTTACTAAAAAGTCAGTTAAACCTTGTTTGAACACAAATGTAAGTGCCATTTCACTGATTACAATTCCCAAGGGGGACACTGTCATTTAATTAATTCCTGCATCTGACCAACATAAAGTGTAATTCATATGGAATTTGTTTTGCTGTTGTTTTAATTTCACTTTAAATCCCACTGCAAGGAGGAAAAATGTGATGACGTAAATACTAAGCTCAATTTGCATTTACAAACAAAGAATAAAATACTACAGTAGTAAAGATACATGCAATGACAGGAGTGTCTAAACACTGAACACATCACACATGTCAAAATCTGATCACTTAAATGTCAAAAGGGAATTATACTGACCGATTAACAGACTAATTAGGCTTATTTGGTAACTTGCATAGTAAAACAAAGGCACTCCCATGTGCTCATTTTAAGGGAGGGTTAAAGGAGGACTGTAGTGGACAAACTTTGTTTAGTGTTATTGAAGAGTAGCAGCAGACTTACAAGGTCTGCTGCATGATCACCTTCATTTCCAAGATCCGGTGCTCAGGATCAGCCAACCAAACTCCCCAAGCAGAGCCCTCTGTGTGTGTGACGTATAATGTCGCAAACACACACACAAAGATGGTTCTGCGTGTGTGACGTATAATGTTTAAAAGTACCCTCCCCCATTCGTAATTTTGCCAAAGTGTATGTAAGAAATCACATTATATAGGAGTTAAATGCCAAGGGAGCAGACTCGCATAATGGAAGTTTAAACTTTACCATGGAGAAAAGGAAGGTTGGTATTTAATGAAACACAAACTTCGCAGATTGACATGCAAGGCTCTTTGGATTGATGTTTGCGGTCTATGTTTCTTTCAGTGCGTTCTTCTTCAAGTAGAACTGCAATAACCTTTGAAACAAATAAAAAATTGGTCACATTAAAAAAAAAACAAAAAAACTTGCTATACCAGTGATGCCAAAGCCATGATTGTCATCCCTGTAGTATGTAAAGAACAATCATATCAAGTGCAGCATGCTTCAGGCCTTTAAAGGACTTTAGCAATGGCATAAAATGGAAGAAGGTCTGTTTACCCAACAAGTAAAGTAGATACAAATCAGCAAAATGAAACCTGGTAATAAAAATCAGTAAGTTAACTTTAGAGAAAGCAGTTTTTCATATGTAAATACTGTTTTTGTCTTGTCATTCTATATGGAATTATTTAAAAATAGATAGATCATTTTAGGGTAAGGCTATATTAGGTATTTTTTGTAGCATAACAGCATGGGGTTAAAACTACAACACATCAACAAACGGCAATTCATTAACGTGACCATCGATGGCATCAAACTTCCTGTCATTTGGTTTACTGGCAAATTCCAAATATATGTCTACAAATAGGCAAAATACAAACATTTGTTGTAAAACCACCTATAAACCAAACAGTAGCTGGTTTGATGCATGAATTGGTGAATAGGCTGCAGTTTGTTGTTATTTTGCCTAAAATGACTGTTAGGTTAAAACTACACTAAAGGGCTTATTCAAGTGTAAATTTGCCTGTTAAAGTGTACTTGCGTCATAAAGCACAATACTGGAATTATCTTTTCCAGTATTGGAGTTCCAGTGTACTCTAATCTCAGCTAAGTTTTACCTGGCAGGCAGATTGGAGGAAACTTGTCAATCTTTGGGAGTCAACCTTCATAACAGACATCACGTTATCTGATGTAACATTCTTATTTCCTGTATTTAAAAGACAGAGAGAAGAAATACTGTACAAAAACAATGCATTATGCTAGATGAAAATAAGACAAGGAACATTATTGACGGCTTCGGACAGATTTCCACTTAAGTTACCTCCACAGACTACACTGCTCTCTCCTGGATGCTGAGTCCACTTTTCATCAACATCTATTTCTTCAGTTTGAATTTCTCTATCAATATTGTCTTCATTGCACTGAACATAAGCCTGAAAGATAATTAAATAAGTCAACAAAAACAATAACAGTAAAGTGTTCCTACTGGACCCCTACACACCTGTGTATCCCATACATTATGGGGCCAATGAACATACCACCGTCATTCACACAGATTCTTTTATGTCGTTTTTAATTATAAAATATCACCAAATCATGACACGTATGGCAGAGACTTTCAAATGTTAAATACACTGTTTTGATGAATGATTCACAATAGGGTGTCACACAACAACATAAATGATCAGGACAAATTCTCCAGAACATAATCTTTAAAGTGTAAGTAAACCCTATTTATAAAGATTGCCCCATTAAAGTATTATAAAGTGAAAAAATGATTAGTAAAATTCTCTCTCCTCTTCACTCTGCAGCATTTGTAATCCCTCTGTAAAATATTCCTCCTTCCTGTAGTAGAGAAGTACACCCCCTCCCCCTCCACTTCTCTATCTTAAAAATCGACTCCTTCCTAGTCGGAATTCAGTGCTTCAGTGAAAGGAAAATATCAGATTACTAAGCACACACTTTCAGAATGAGTCATTGTGAGACCTCATTAGGGGAGGGGGGCTTCTGGGCACAAACCAGGAAGAGAAAGTTACAGAGAGATCCTCTAGGATTAATGCAGCAGGATTAAGAGGTGAGAACTCAAAAAAACAAAATCGTTTTTACTTTTAAATGTTTAAAGGTCCAGTACTAATCAAGGTCCCTGTAAGATCAATCAAGCAGATAACAAGAAGCTTGTTTTCTCTAGGGGTGATTCTTAAGGGAGAAGGGGAGAAATATTTACTGATCACCTCCTTCGCTCCAGCGCTGACTCCTGCTTCAAGGATTCAACCGATTTTATTTTCATCTGTTCTAGTGCCACATTCCTCTTGCCTTTCTGCTTCCTACTCAACATTGCTGCTTTTTATTTCTGAGCATGATCAAACTGTTTGTTTCTGAGCATGATCAAACTGTTTCGGAACTTGATCAAACTGTTTGTTTCGGAACTTGATCAAACTGTTTGTTACTGAGCACGATCAAACTGTTTGTTACTGAGCACGATCAAACTGTTTGTTACTGAGCACGATCAAACTGTTTGTTACTGAGCACGATCAAACTGTTTGTTTCGGAACTTGATCAAACTGTTTGTTACTGAGCACGATCAAACTATTTGTTACTGAGCACGATCAAACTATTTGTTACTGAGCACGATCAAACTGTTTGTTACTGAGCACGATCAAACTGTTTGTTACTGAGCATGATCAAACTGTTTGTTTTGGAACTTGATCAAACTGTTTGTTACTGAGCATGATCAAACTGTTTCGGAGCATGCGCAGAAGTAAAAAAAAAGTGATGTTGAAGAGTTGATACCAGAAGAAAAGATCTATGCAACGTTAGATCTAAGTAAGTCTAGATCTAAGTATATATTCTAAGTAACTCGGAATTTATAAAAGATGGCTGCAACCAGTAAACAGAAGAACAACAGAAAAACAGAAGAAAAAAAAAAAGAGTTCAACTTTCAAGGCATTTTTACAGAATACTGTATATGAATAATTACTATGCCAAAACAAACACCAACTTTCCTTTAAACTATGTATCCCGCAGTAGTATTTTTTTTTGTTTGCCAATGTGTATTTTCATATTATTTGACCTTTTTTGCTTGGTGCCTCTCCAAGTTGCAATGTCAATTGTTTTTGTTGCTGTGGTCAGTCATATGATCAGTGGAATAAATGACAAAAAAAAGTACATTGCACGGGGTTTGACATTTATCTAGATCTAGGAATCTAAAATATTCATTTGTTTCACTCAGACATTTCAGCTTCCCTAAATTTCAGTGTATACTTACCTGTTTGGTGTTTGTCCTCCCGAAATTTCTGATGTACATTTCATATTCCGTTACTGGAGGCAGATCAAACAAAGAAACCATGGGGGAAAAGTCCAAGCCAATCAGCCGCAAAATGTCTGCGCTTCGTTTTCTTCCATGCAAACAACACAAATATTTTTTTTTAAAAATGAACACTCAAATGTTGGTAATAACCCGTGCCACTCAACAAGAACCAGCTTTTAGCATCCCTTAAATACCATGATAATATGTTTTTTGCTTTTTCATTAACTTTTTTTAAACCAACACTAGCAACAATAGGACTGTTTCAAATCTAGAAGTAAAAACTTCAAAGGAAATCTAAACAAAACTTCAAGTCAAACTTGGAAAAACCACCAACAATTTACCCATGACCAGAACTGGAGCAGTAATATAATTTTTTTACATTAGCCTAAATCATGGAAATGGCCCAAAGTTTGCCTTAAAGGGGCACTATGATGCTGATATATACTTTATACTAAGCCAATTGCTGACACAAAGAGTTAAAAAAAGTTTAGGGAAGAAATAATACTTGCCATTTGTTTCCTTCAATTAGTTTTCCTAAGAGCTGACATTTTCCTCTCTCTGCTCCCCCTCCTCTTTCTGTTCTGCAAGTCAGGCAACATGAGAAGAAAAAGCTGCCTGACTGCTATTGGTTAAGCAGTGTTCTGACCTATTGGCTGCATAAATTAAGTTGGAATGCGGATTACAGAGGGAGAGCTGAGTTGTGCACATGTGCTAAGTAGTAAGTAGGGCAAAAATGTCCGGGGGGAGGGTACCTTTTCATGGAAAACTGACCAGTACACATCACACACATTTCCTGGTGCAGGAGTTTATCAGTGCTGCCTACTCAATCATTCTGCGTCACATGAAACAACTAATGGGGAGAAATGCTTCTCACTAAGGTATAGTACTGCATATGTAAAGAAGTAACTTGACTATAGTTCCCCTTTAATGGGTTTGGGACTAGGCAAATTACTGCTTAATAGGTGACCACCTGAACACCTTTTTTTCTCCAGAACTGGTCTTTGCAGACGAGGCCACAGTATGCACTTTACAAAGGTTCAGCATGTGGCCAAGTTTACCATTGGATGTCTTTAGCCCTTTGTACTGACATTGTATGGACGTTCTATTGCAGGTCTCCTAAGCAGAATTAAAGTATTAATGTATGGCCCATGCAAAATCCAGTTTGTCGAAAACAAGTTCCTCTGGATGAAACTGTTGGGCAGAAAGAGGTGCCACTAGGTGGTGACTTATTTTGATGAACTGATAACTTTGGGAAAAGGCTGGATAGAAATCTCATGTAACGCTGCTGTTCCTGAGTGGGATATTAAAAGTCATTGCAGGGGCAGTTTCTTTTTATTGTAACCCTCAGTTTTCCTTTCAGTTGTTTATTTCCGTATAAGCTTGTTTTGTATAGGTTGCCTTTGGGGGAAGTACCTCCCTGTTTAAGTTTTTTCTTTATTTCTTTCATTCGCTTTTCATTAACTGGCCAGAGTCCTCAGTGTTGGATAAAATAAATACTTTTTTTTTTTTTTTTGGATACTTGAGCTGAAACAAAGACACACTATTTATAATTCTGCAGCCCCGGTACATAGACAGGTGTAAATGCTCTGTCACCCATTTTTTGTTCTGTAATCTGTTACGCAATAGGAAAATTAAACAAAAATGTTCTTGATATTACAGTTCTAAAGTAAGATAACAGCTGGAAAAGTCCCCAAAGCTTCCAGATAAACTGTGCTTTGACTTATTCAGGTACTGGCTCCAGTAAAAGGTAAAACCGTGGGCATGTCTAATTCCCATTACTCAAAGTGAGTATGTATGAGTGTGATGACATCCTGGGATTGATTTTTTTCTAGTAGTTATCGAAATACTTTTCCAGTTCCCAAACACAGATTATCATTGCTACATTGAGCAGAGAGCTAAATACTAGACTACTAAAAAAGATCCCATAGCAAATCAAGCGTATAAACCTGCTGCATTAAGGTTTTGTGTAAATGCCAGATGGACTTACTTTAGTTTTGAAGCTTTCTGAGAATGAACTTGTCTTTGCTTGGCAGATACAAAATCTATGAAAACTCCACGGTGAGGTTCTCTGCTGGAAGCATCCTCTCGTTCTACAAACATTAAATATTAAAATATATTATCAACAAACAGTCTGTGTCTCTTTACCATTTTTTTGGACTTCATTTCTGTAAGTAAATTAACAAACATTATTTTTATTTAATCATTTTTATATAGCGCTACTATTTTATGCAGCGCTTTACAGAGATTCATCATTCACTTCAGTCCCTGCCCCATGGAGCTTACAATCTAGTTTTTCTCTATTTTGTCACACACAGATGTATGTTTTTGGATTGTGGGAGGAAACCGGAATGCCCAGAGAAATCACACGCAAGTGCGGGGAGAACATACAAACTCCATGCAGATGAAGTCCAGGTTGGAATTGAACCCAGGACCTCAGCGGTGCAATAAATATATCAATTAAAAAAAAAAACATATGAAAGGTGTGTTGCTTAGAAACTCACAGGTTGTGGAAGGAAAGAGCCAAAATAATTCTTTATACATGCTCCAGTACTAAAAAATGTTTGAAATTATTATATTGACAAAATTCTTATACAATCAAAAGTATATGAATTTAGCAAAAGAGTCATATTTTAGCTGCCACAATCCAGTGCCATTCAAATAGAAGTGATCCAAACAGCCTTATTCTTAATACCAACACTCCTGATTTAATTCTGCTTTAGAATACAAATCCAGTAGGTAAGGTCACCTCCAGCATCATCACAATTTTCCTTTTGTGGATTTAGTAGCAATCAAGCGAGTAATTGCTTTCATTTTTAGAACTTGCAGGTTCAAGGAACCAAAGAGCTTCCCACCATCAACTTTCTGCTAAAGGTGCAGATACTAGAGGGGGAAATTTATAAAGATCATTTCGACCTGTTCGCTGCAATTCTATCCTTTTCACTGCGTTATCGCCTTTTTTTTTCTCTTTTCACAGCATTTTCGATTTTCCTCAATTTATATAGTGCAGAATAAAATTTATTGATATCAAAAAAGATAGATATCATTAAATATCGATGCGTTACAGTGCACCTGTCACCTCAAAACTAATACTAATTTAGAATGTACTAATGAAATTAACATTTTTGTAAATATTATGTATTTTTTTAAAAATGTACCTTTAAATAGCATTTCTCTGTCATCTTCCCTATCAGCCTGACTTTTCTTTCCAGTGTCAGGTGGGTGGGGCTAAATGATGATTGACATTATAGCTCCTCCAATCAGATCCCTTAAATCATGATATTGCAGGGATCTGATTGGAGGAGCTATAATGTCAATCATCTTCATCCGACTCAGGAAAGAAAAGGCAGGCTGACAGGGAAGATGACAGAGAGAAATTCTGTTTAAAGGTACATTTCAATGGGGACTTAGGAAAAAATGCTCTAAACCATCTTCATAGGGAATAATGGTTTTTTCCTCCCTCAAGCAAGCAAACACTTTTGCATGATAAAAAAAGGGGGCTTAATTAATATCAATATCGCTGACATCAATATTTTCAACTTTTTTTAATCAAAGGTATATCAATATCGGTATATGAGGAGAAAACGTTTACAATTTTTATAAATTTTCCCCACAGAAGTTGTTGGAAAGGGGGCCACAAAAATTCAATGAGGCCATGTCTGTTCCCCTGATTCCCAACCCATAAGCCATTTAGGCTATAAGGCTAATGTTGCAAGAAAGAACTCGCAAGAAGCAAAATAAAGAATTCTGGTGCTGAGGCTCTTTATTATACCTCCAGTTGGAATCATCTGGAGTTCTGTGTTTATCCCCTGATAAATAACAATGCAATAAAGAACACATTAAAAAGCTATTAGTTAACTTCAAGATTGTTTATATTCAGCCCTGGCACTTGTCCCAATGACATCTAACCTAGTCCTAAATACACAGATCATGCCAAGCTATTTAAAGAAGCTTACAGAAAATGATTGGCATTAACTGGAGGCTTTTACAAGGTGGTTTATGCATACAGGAAAACTGTAATGGTTACTTTATCACATTGTAACCTCTGAACCAGGAACGTTGCCATGAATGCATCAATTAAAAGGCATAATATCGCTATTATAAACAAGAAAAACAAACTTTTTTTTACCTTTGCCTTAAATTAGTGTATAATATAAAGTGATGATTATGGATTTGTTGGAAATAAAAAATTACTGATTAAATAATTTGAGAGTGGGAGATTTGGGGGTGTTTTTATTAGACAAATACAAATTTTAAATATTTCTAGTGTGCCTTTAAATACTTATAGTAAAAGTAAAATCTGCTGCAAGTAAAAGTTTTGTGGTTTTCTAGCAATCATAATGCATTACAGTATATCAACGGAAGCAAAGTTTGCAGAGATCTAGTAACCCATAAGCAGTCAAATAACATTTAGGATTCACTAGTCTAGTTTAGAATCACAAAGTAAACAACTATTGGTTGCTATTAGTTACTAGACCTGGGCAAATTTAGCCCAAGATGATACATTAAGGGGGGAATTCACGATTGTGCAAAGTGAGCTCCGAATCCTTCGGCTCACTTCGCACATGGTGTTATGCGCTCGCTGATGTCCTGCACACGGACACCAGCGATCGCTTTAAAGGGATTCCAGTCTCGGCGAGACCAAAAGAGTCACCTCACCAAGACTGGAATCCCTTTAAAGCGTTCACTGATGTCCGCGTGCAGGACATCAGCGAGCGCATAACACCATGTGCGAAGTGAACCGAAGGATTCGGAGCTCACTTCGCACAATCATGAATTCCCCCCTAAGCCTAGAGTCAGAGTTGACATGACTTTGAATCATATTACCAGAAGCCAAAGGCTATTTTATGCACTTCATGGTCATTTTAGGAAAACAATACTTGCCCTGCTGCGGTGTCTCCATTGGAATTTTTTGCTTGTCTGTAGAAGGAAATGAAGCAATCTTCTCATTTTCCAACATCATTGCCTTCTGTATTGCTTCAATTTCAGGATTCCTCACTGGCTCCTTTAGTTCTTCATCACTTTCATTTTCAAAATCATCATCATAATCCTTTTATTAAAAATAAACATAGCGCTGCAAGACCGCATTGACATTTTCCACATTATTATTTGTTTTTTAATTAAATTTCAGTGTGGTGAAAGAAACTTTTGCTCCTAAATGCAAAAACTGCACACATTATTAAAGGGAATGCTAAGGAGAACAGTTAATTTAAGGGGGAAAAAAAAGCAAATAGCAGCAAACTAGAATTCAGGAGGTAATAGCAGAATAGAAAAAAAATGAACAATAATTATTATTAGTCTCCCTTTCTCGGATAAACCTGAAAAAAGGAGGCTAGTGACACCCTAAAAGATTGTGTCGCACTCTGTGTTTCAGCAATTCAATGGGATCCACACCGTCCCCTGATCATTGCTCCAGCACTGCCTCCTGCTCTGTGTAAAGCCAAGCTTTTTTTTCTTCAGTTCCAGCACTGCAATTCCCTTCTCTTCCTGCTTCCTCTTCAACGGTGCTGATGGAGCAAGTGCAGAAGCAGTATTCTGACTTTATACTGGTTCAGCGCTTGCTCACATCAGTGATGTTGAAGAGGAGGCATGAACCTGAAGGGGATACCAAGGCTGCTATTGAAGAAAATAAGATAGGCATAACACAGCACACAAGCTAGCACTGCAGAAAAGATCAAGATCAGAAACCCCCCCTTACAATCAGAACCCACTAGAGCAGTGGTCGGCAAAGTGCGGCTCGCGAGCCACATGCGGCTAAAGAGCCGCCTTGTTGTGGCTCTGGCCGCATTGCTGAAGCCACGCCCAAGCCCCACCCACAACCGCCAACAGCTCTTCTGATTGGCTGTCGGTGGTCATGGGGTCAGGAGAAGGCACGCCTCCCTCCTCCTCAAATGGCTCCCTCCTGAAAAAAGTTTGCCGGCCCCTGCACTAGAGTATCATGTCTTTCTGTTCTTTAAGGACAGTGAACCCTGAACTTTTTTTTGGAGCGCAGTTACTCCAAGGCTGCTTCAGGAAGAATGCAGAAGAATTATTGCATACCTCAAAATCCTCATCATAGTTTGTGTCATCCTCATTTGCTGCATCAGTGGTGGATTCTGGGTCAACAGATCTTTCGTCTGCTTCATTTTTAGTTTTCTGCAAAGTAAATTTTGAAAAAGAAACTGCAACTTATTTGATTTCAATATACTCCAGGAATCTTACAATTTTTTTTCCTTTTGAGCTTTACCTATAAAGAAAAACAACTCCAGCAGGATTTCTAATTGTTTTCTACCAGTTTCTAACACTGAGGGGGTTATTCACTAAAGTCCAAATTGTTGCGTATAGGTGTGAATTCGCCGGCTAAAGACAGTCGCAATAGACTGCTAATGTCGCATTCACTTCTTTGTAATGAGAATGTTATTGCAGTTGCGACTTTACTATGAGAAAATTGTTGCAGTCGCAACTTTACTATGAAAAATTATCACAGTCGCAACTTTACAATGGGGAAATTTGCTATGGGAATCTGCTGTTTGAGAATTCGACAGTTGAATTGGCACCTTAGTGAATAACCCCCTTCAGTGAAGCAAATTTTTTCTCCTTCTTCTATGGTGAATTTTTTCTGATGTACAATTTTCTAGGGGTTTCCTGAATGTTTCAGTAATTCCCTGGTGGTTTTTCTCATATGTTTAATATTATTGTCAAGTTGCAAGGCCCATATTTAGCAAATCATCAATTTCTGAGAGATATTGTAAAGTTATCCATGAGCAACCTCTGATACAATCTATAATTCATAGTCGATAATAATGATTGGAAAGCTGCTTAGGCCCTGATGCAAAAAAAAAACAGTAACAAAGTAAACCATTTCTACCACCATGCTTTACAGCTGGTGAAATCTTGTCTTTGTTTTTTTACCAAACACAACTTAGGGTTCTGTGAACAAATACTTCTATCTACTTGATGTTCATGGGCAAATTTTCCTTGCACACCAATCATGTAAAACAAATTTGTGCAGCCTCTTCCTAATGTTAGCCTTATGCCCTTTGATTTTAGCAGTGGCTAGAGTCACTGTAAGGCTCAAGATTATATTCTGGAGTTCTTACAGACTTTTTTTATTCTAACTATACCTTGCTTCAATAGCCTGGAGTAGGCAAGTTTGCTGTGTTTTGAAATGTTTTCTGCTTGCAGAAAATGCATAAGACAGTGGAACGACTGATGTCCAATAGTTTGGTTATTCCGAGACTCACAGGGATCCATAATATTCTTTCTGAAGATCTTATAGAGCTCTTTCAACGTAGGCAAATTTAAACCACACAATTTAATAACAAAACAAAAATGTCTGGGATTTAAACAAGATTGTTGTAATGTTCCAGTTTTTCAAGAGTTTTTCAAAAACCCTTTGAAATTCTAGCTTCAGTGTTAAGCATCTTACACACAGAGAGATGATTGGGCATTGTAATTCTGTACGACAGAACTACAGTATGATTCAGTGGGTTATTCAGTGGGTTATTCACTAAAGTCCGAATTATTGTGCATAGGTGCGAATTCACCAGATAAAAACAATTGGAATAGGCTGCTACTGTTGCAGTTGTGTTTTTATAATGAGAATATTGCCACAGTCACGACTTTTTTGTGGGAAAATTGTTGCAATCTTAACTTGAAAAAATTGTCGCGGATTTGCTATAGGAATCCACTCTTTGAGAATTCGACAGTCCAATTCGCATCTTAGTGAATAATCCCCTCAATCTATTCACAGGATGGTCACTTTGAACAAACGTTGGGATGGACCATTTATGCACAGACTGGTAACCAATTTAATCTAAACTGACAAAGTTGGACACAGTAATCTTTGTATGTAAATAAAAATATACAACTTTCAAACATCTGAAAGGTCTAAATACTTTTAAAACAGGAGATAAAGAAGAAGTGCAAAAACTATCATTAGTCCTAGTAAAACAGTTAGGGAATCCTGAGTAACTGGATAACCTAGTAAAATAAACCTCATGAATTAATTTTGAAAAGCCTTTTATATGGAAGGTAATGTCCATGTAGGTTTTGGACTATATCGTACAGCGTAACAACACCACCAATATGTGTATTATGGAGTCATGTGACTTTGAGGCTTTGCTACCCACCTTGTGAGCAAGACCATGGCTAGGGGTGCAGCTAATTTTCAGAGGCCGAACAGGAGAAATTTATCCCATAAATGAAAAACACATATCTTCTCGGATGCTACAATACTTAACAGCACTAGATGAGCTAGATCTCTAATAGCAACAGAATGTTTCACTGTATTCTCCAAAGCAGCAACCTTGGACTACTACTCAAGATCACAATACAGGCCCAAACTAAATCCCTACAATGTATTAAATATTATGTAACAATAAACCTTAAATCCATTGTTTACCTGTTATTATAATAATCCATGTTTGTGCATCACAGCTATAATCAGCTTAGAAAAATAGGTGTGAATAAGTTAGGAAAATAAAGCCTAAAGCCAGTAACTGTCTGTCCACATAAAAACAACTTAACTCTGGAGCTGTCTTGTAATTTAGCTGAATCTGAGAATACCAAATGCACCTAGAGCAGCACTTCCTATATAACTGCTGAATAATGTATTCACATCATCAGAAAAAAAATAGACGAGAAATGATTGCCAGTGCTCAGTATAACATTTTCTTTTTCAAGCTGACCAGTGCTGAGTCAAGCTATATATTTTTCAGTTCATCAGCAGGTAGAAGCAATAGATTTAACCATAACCTGCACATGAAACAAATTAATGCAATTGCTATTACTCACATCAGTCAATACAAATAATAAATATGTATTTGTAGCACAAATCCATTTATGATGCTTTGTTTCAAATTTTGACTAAATCATTTACACTGATGTACCATATCTAGGCCATATCTTCATAGATTTCACTACACTGAGCACCAGCCCTACCTACTTTGCTGTTCTTGAATAGCTAGGTGGAAAATAGATTCTTTCTCAATCTTATTTCTTTTAAAATAAAAAATAATAATCTAATAATTTAACAGCTTAAAAAAAATACACTGTTAACATTTAATGCATTGCAAAAATTCAGCAATATAATCAAACCAAATTTAAAGTGTTCCTCTCTCTTAATGGAGAAAAAGAAGCTCATTAGTAAAGATAATTCTGAATAATGAGTCAGTTCAGTGCTGTTCTAAAAAATAAATAAATAAATAAAAGTAATACATTCCTGGCATTATTTAAGGGTACCATATTTTATTAACACAGATACGATCAAACAATCAAAGTGACCAAAAAGTGGCATTAGAATTGCATGATTTACTCACTTACATAATACCTAAAATCGCAATGATTTTGCAGTTAAGTATTGATTACCCTGGAGCTTTACAAAAAGCTAAAATACATATGCACATGGACATCCTTACCTCTGTATCACATTCATCCTCAACTACTCTTCTCTCTTTCTTTTCTCTGTGCCTTTTTTCTCTCTCTCCATCCTGCACATGTCTCTTTTCTTGTACCTTTTCCATGCCATGCAGTTCCCCCAGAGAGTTTCCATTAGAAGATTTTAGCTTTTTGGAATCAGCTGAATGTTTCTCCTCCTTGTGTCGCTTTTCCCTTGATAGATTTTCCCCATGCTTCCGTTCCCTTCTTCTTCTTTCCCTATCTAAATCTTCTGCGCTTAATTCCTCCCTATGTTTTCTGTGTCTGTGGTCTCGGTCCTCTTTGTTCCCCTTCTAGATCAGGTACCACGTACAAAGAAAACAATTAGTGAATGCAGATTTAATGTTCTGTTTTACCAAACTTGAGCTTAAAATGAACTCAAACAATTACAAAGATAAAGATAACTAACATTCAAACTGAATAGAATTGTGACTCCATAGAATCCCAAGCAGTAAAGCACTGTCTTTATAATATGATAGAATTTTACTTGTATAAAAAGGTTATCAATCAGCTGATTCATGGAATTTAGCCACGTATTAACAGAAAATGTATGATATGATCATGTAATCTTAATTTGACCCACTGCCAGGATCATTTTAAAGAAAATGCAAGTTTACAGGGCACCACACAAAGGGGAAGAGGTGTCTCCATCTCCCAAGTTTTATTTTATTTTCTGCAGTACTTTTTCACATTAATAACAAACCATATAACCTATATCCCCATACCCTCCTTATCCTGCCATAACCAAGATGGCAAGTTCTTTAAAATATTTCAGTTAATGTTTGTTATAACAAATCATATTTCCTCTTTTTATCCCCAAAGAAGGTATGGCTTTTTACTAACTCTCTAGCAAATAAAACCCATGTTCTATCGGTTAATAGCAGGTACAAGTGTGCAATGATTTAGAAATGTAGGGAAATGCAGGGGTTAGCACTACTACCATGCAGCACTGGTTGTTTACATTCCATCCAGAGCATCATCTGCTTCAACTTTGTTTACAGAGTAAATAGCAAAGTTTTTTTTTATAACACGCTTTGTAATAAATAAGATTAAAATAAGTCAGAATAACAAAAAAAATTAGGAATTGTACAGGTCAGTGCTATTATCTGTGATTTTTAAAAGAATGGTTGGCGCCATAGTCCACTTGTCTTCCATGCTTAAGATAAGAATTTCCTGCTCTCTGAGTTCACAGCTAGATCATAGTATGTAACAGCATAAACAAAGTATTTGTTCTTCTAGAAACCTGCCTGCCATGCGTTTATTCATGGACTGTTGGCATGCAGCTTAAAGGAAAATAATGTCAGATATTGGAAATAGATATTCTGTACTAAAATGTAGGCACCTGTGCCTTTCAGAAATCAGCAATGGTTTCACATATTTGTGATGTGTTTAAATTACACCTGTCACCTCAAAACTAATACTAATTTAGGTTGTATTATGAAATACAGTGGTACCTCGGTTTTCAAACGACTTGACTTTCGAACAAATCGGTATTCAACCACGAAATCTGAGAAAATTTTGTCTTGATATCAACAAATATTTGGAACTCGAACACCCGAGATGAGCCGAATGGTGTTCTTTCGGCTCAGCGCGCCTCACCCGCAGCATTAATACAAGTCAATCTGCGATCAGATTTCTTATGGGATAAATTGTTTTGGTTCTCGACCAAATTGGTTCTCAACCACACTTCCGGAACGAAGGTATAGTACTGTGTATGTAAAGATGTAATTTGACTATAATTCCCCTTTAACAATTACAATTTGCCAAAGGTAAATAAAAAAATCACATGTAATATGCTGGTTATTGCTTACCTCTCTACTTTTCTCTTCTTTATCTTTCCTTTCCCGGTGTCTAGCCTCTTTGTCATAGTCCCGATGCTTGTTTTTTTCTAACAGATTTATATATATACACACATTATTACTCTTATTGTGCAAAATCCTCCAATGTGTCACATTTATGGGGCTTATTTGTGAAAGCCTGATTAGTTACATAAAGGTCAGAATTCACATTCATTCACTACTTCCCTGTATTGGCTTATTCATCAAACTCTGAGATGGGGCATTTATGCAACTAATTCAGATGCCAATGATGGTAGCGGACTTAAGGACCACATTGTTTGCACATGCACAGGTAATTCACATACTCATCAAGCGGTAGAGTCTGTTGAATGAGTGAATTCGGCAAGGAATACTTTAAATTTGCCAGTTTTCCTTCACCAGATCAGAGTGGTGAATTGGGAGATTGATGGTTTGGCATTCAAAAGTGGAAGTAAAGACTGCGACCATGTAAAAACATGAACTAGGGATATGGCGACAGAAAGGGATGTAGTAGACCCTTAACACAGTTAGTGGGACATTGTGAAGGTGAAATCACTGAACTTCACCATTGGCATCACTCCACACAACTATGCATCCTATAACTGTTTGACTAACTACGCAAGAGACAGCGTTCAGCAAAGTGAATTTGAGACTATTGAAGAGTAGCATCCCAAAGTGCATTTGACAGTTGCATTTGGATTTCCATGAATAAGCCCTTTAACGTGTGATAGACCATTAAAACATTTACATTGTATTTATTTTACATTTGCCATTTTTTAATCAACGTTGCACACCACAGTGCAGTATCCAGGAATAATACATTCTTTTTGGAGTGTTTTAGAAAACCAGAAGTTTAAGTGACATTTAACTAGTCATTCTCTCAAATGAGTAGTAATACTCTAGCTATCAGTGTTATTTTAGCCATCCATCATATATCTATCACTTATTACATCTTTCATTTACTTACTCTATATATCCATCCTAGATGCAAGACACATGTATCACCTTCATCCATTCATTCTTCCATTTCTCTCATCCCAGTTCGTTGATTCATTTCATGTAGTGTATGTATACTTCCATTAAAAGATGAAGTTGACGGCTCTGACTTAGATATAGACTCTTAAACAAGAGATGCCTATTCAAACACTTCTAACAAATACCTGGGACTCAAGTCACTAAATCACCTGCTTACTTTGCATATTATGATGTTTTCCTTATTGCTGACTTCACAAATTCTTTGTATGAAAAACAATATATAAATAATCCATTTTATTACAAACATCAATCTTACAATGAGAAGCAGTGGAACATATCATAGTGGCTACTACAGCATCATTCCTTTCAAACTCCCACTAAACCTACATGGAAGGATAAAACAATGCAGCAGTTTACTCTTACCTTGATTATCATTCACTTCTATCCCCTTCAAAGCAGCTTCATCCTTCTCCAACTTGGATCGGAAATGCTTTTTGGAGATACCGTGAGACTTTTCTAAATCTTCTTCACTGTGCTTTCTCTCTTGCACTTGCTGTCTTTCCCTGGATTTGTATTTTTCGCTGGCATGGTCTCGATCTCTGTATCTTCTTTTCTCCCTCTCTATGTGATCATTTTGGAGGGTTTCTAGGTCTTTATCTGTGTACTTTTCATTCTCTGGGTACCTGCGATGTGTTCGATCTTCCTTCTTCTCTTTGGGTCTGTTTTGGCCATGTTCATCTTGGTCCTTCTCTCTGCGATGTTGTCTCTCTTTTCTCCTCTTGTCATCATCTGGTCTTTCTGACTGTGGAATGACCCAAAACAACATGGCAAGATAACAGGCTATGTCAACATGGAAACATTTATAGCCATTATATTTTTCAGAGAAAGCAGCCATGAGAAAAGTAATGATGATAAGTCTCCCCGAAAATAAAAGCTAGGCTGCACACATGCATAAGTTAGAGATGGCATGAATGACACACTGATGAATGAACCCTCTTCCAAACTAGAAGTAACAGTCACAAAAAATTACGTAACTTCCTTTATAACTTTATCGAACTTTTCATTTTTAACTTATTATATAAATGCATGATAATATGTTATATTACATGTTATAAATGTTATATACATGTTATAAATTAAATATCATTATATTACCCTCAGGTGTCGTTTCAGCTCTTCCGATTTCCATGTATCCTCCTTGTTTCTGCTCTAAACAAACAGAAGGGGGAAAAAAACTTTAATGATAAATTGTTAATGCAGGTTAAAAGCTCCACAATTTGCATTTAGTGATACGATTCTGCATTTACTAGTTTTTTAATGGATTTGATTTTTTTTTTTCCTCTTGAATCATTTATATTTCGGGATCACGTACACTGGAGAGTAGGGACGTTGTCCAGACTCTAAACCTTTGTTCTAATGGATGCAAAGTTGTGACCTAATTAGGAATGAGAGTTTGTTTATGTTTTAGTTTGCTAGTCATTTTTAAAGAAGAGTAGAAATTCCTTTCTGGAGCCAAACTTTTGTTAATTGTGATGATGGAGTCAGTTGGAAAGTTGGAGCTATATGAAATAGGCAACAGGGATGTATTTCTGTATCACACTGAAACAAAAGAAAAGAATATTGGTGAACTCTTAATGCAGAAGTCAGCTCTGGAACGAAGGAGATGATTAATAAGTATACCCCTCTCCTCCCTCCACCCCCTTAGAAATTAACCCTAAAAAGAACAAGCTTTAGTTCCCCTTTAAAATCAAAAAGCCATGTCACAGCTGGGCAAAACCCACAATGTCCAAAGAAGCAATAGGGGAGACAATGTAAACTGTGTGCAGAGGAATATATCAACAGAGTCAATCATTTACAGAAGTCTATTAACTCATAGCAACCAATCAGAGGTAGCAATCACTCATACAGCTAAAATAATGAAAGACAACCTGTCGTTGGTTATTGTAGGTTAACAGACCTTCTAGATCAGGAGCACTCAAATGATGGTCCTTGGCACTGGTTCACTTGATGGTGATGCATGCACAGGAAGCGCATCACCATCATGGGGCCAGGAGCACGTACTGTCGTCCACCCTCCCAGTGGTACATCAAACCTTTTCTGAATCGGGAAATCAGCAAACCGGTTCCAGATCCTGCAAAGGTCGGGGACCATTATTTAAATCAGGGGTCGGCAACCTATGGCTCTTGAGCCAGATGTGGCTCTTTTGATGGCCGCATCTGGCTCTTTGACTGTAACGAGCGGTGCTCACATGCAAGCACTGCTCATTACAGTTTGCCGGCTAATCGCTGGCAAGCTCTGTAGAGAGAAAGCTTTCTCAGCGCTTCCGGGTTACTAAGCAATCCGGAGTCGCTAACGTCGCATATGTGACATCACATATGACGTCAGCGGCTCCGGATTCTAAAGGGCTGAGCAGAGCAGCACGTCTCAGTCTAGAAGGTTGCCGACCCCTGATTTAAATGATTACCTCTGTTGATAAATTTCCCTGTATGTGTACTGCTTGGGAAAGTCCATTACATGAGATTTGGCATACAAACAATTACCATACAATCTCAGTATAATAACTTATTTAAACTCTGACACATAAATCAGCATAGTAGAAATAAATACTCGGACTGCAGCTGAACTGCAACACCCAGTATCCTCCAACAGTGTTTCACCTACTAATGAAGGCTGTAGCTTACCAGCTCTTACAGCATGGACACCCCTTACAATAACAGGGGACACTATAGACATTACCCTGTCCTGCTGCATGGTCGGAATAAACACTGCGCCTTGCTGCACTCTCTCTCAGCCCGACCCTTGCTTTCTGCCAGCTCCAGTCCAGTTACCATGCGACGCTTCTAAGGAACTGTTTACTTGCTAGGCCGCCGCCATGACACCGGCGTAACATCTACTGCACATGCGCCAATACAGCATTGCCAGTCTCCTGGCAACAGAGCAGGAGGGGGAGTGGTTTAATCCTCCCATATAAATGGGCCGTTATGACTTTCTTCTTCAGACTCAGTTTGGGGGTGCAGTGGTGGGGATGGTCAGTGTGAGAGTGTAGTGGTGGGGATGGTCAGAGTGAGGATGTAGTGGGAATGGTCAGCGTGAGGGTGCAGTGGTGGGGATGGTCAGCGTGAGGGTGCAGTGGT
>WMED01004108.1:0-21159 GCA_019650415.1 Pipa parva
TTAAGTGTTAACAAGCAGTTGGACAGGTGTACCTAATAAAGTGGCCGGTGAGTGTAGTTCCACTCTATAAGGCTCCAGTTCCAGTTTGGGATTTAAATCTAGTTTTGTCTGTTTTTTAGGAGCATTCGTTTGAACCCTTGACTGAGGTATCTCTTTTTCATCTTACACTAAAGGTTGTTTTTCTTGTAGCCATTGTGTCTACCAGGAGGGTGTCTGAATTTGCGGCGCTTTCATGTAGGGATACTCTACTAGTCTTTCAGTCAGATAAAGTTGTTCTTAGGACGGTTCCGTCTTTTTTGCATAAAGTAGTATCCTCTTTTCACATAAATCAGGATATTATCCTTCCTTCCTTATGTTCAGATCCTAAGAATGAGAAGAAGCTTCACACCTTGGATGTGGTTAGGGCTTTGCATGTTTATTTGGATAGGACAGAGGATTTTCGAGTCTCTGAGTCTTTATTTGTGTTCCCTAGCGGGGCGAAAAGAGGAAAATCAGATCCTAAAGCGTCTTTGGCTCGTTGGATTAGACAGGTTATCAGGAAGGCATATGGTTAGCGGAAAGTTTCTGCTCCTCAGGTGGTCAAGGCTCATTCCACTAGAGCTGTTGGGGCTTCCTGGGCAGTGTGGCATCAGGCTTCTCTGGAACAGCTATGCAAGGCGGCTAAGTGGTCATCCCCTTCTACTTTTGTGAAATTCTACAAGGTTGATTTGTTTTCCTCGCAGCAGGTTAGTTTTGGGAGAAAAATTTTGCAGGCAGCAGTTGCTTTCTTAGGAGATTTTTCTGTGCTGCTCAGTATTTTTTATTCTCTCCCACCCTATGGGGCTGCTTTGGTATGTCCCCATGGTCCTGTGTCCCCCAAGAGATTAAGAGAAAATGAGATTTTACTTACCGATAAATCTATTTCTCTGAAGATCTCTTGGAGGACACAGGTTTCCGGCTCTATTTTGTTTTGGGTGTTTGATTTGAATTTGTTGATTGTGTTTATCGTTATGTTTTTTTACCATTCTGTTCTTGGAGTAGAGTCTTTGATAAATTACTGGAGATTCTCTTCCTGTGCTTAGGGGTAAAACCCCAGAGGAGGAGTGTCCTTTCTTTCTTAGTGTCCTGCCTCCAGTGGGAGGGAGCTTTACCCCATGGTCCTGTGTCCCCCAGGAAATCTTCAGAGAAATAGATTTATCGGTAAGTAAAATCTCATTTTTTTTCTAGTGTCTTTTCTCCAAGGAGGCAGAGACCTGATTCTGTGTCCAGACTCCCTGTTAGCTCAGGATTCTTCAGAGACAGTTGGTGATTTAATTCAGAAAGTTCCTGAAGTGTTAAACATTTCAGGTCCACAACCCTGACACTGACCCAACCAAAAACATTTTTAAACACCATCGAAAAAGAGCTGATGTATTTCCAGCACATGATCGGATTGATCAGATAGTACAATCTGAATGCGATAAGCCAGAAGCTATGTATCACCCTACCAAATGGGTTTCCCTTGCGTACCCATTTTCCAAGGACTCGGGCAAATGTTTGTCTTCTCCCCCAGTAGTGTTCACACCGGTTTCACGTCTATCCAAACATACAACTATTCCAGTTCCAGATTCTGCTTCATTTAAAGACCCAGCAGATAAAAAGATGGAAGGATTTTTAAAATCCATTTTATCATCATTAGTCTTAGCATTATGACCGATTTTTGCATCATTATGAGCCAGTACGAGCTAGCAAAAAATGGATTTCGCAGCTAATAGAATTAATTAGGGCAGAATCCTCACGTGATGATCTCCTCTCAATAGCTCTCCAACTTAAAGAAGCTATCCTTTACCTCTGTGACGCACCCTTAGATGCGGCAAATGTAAAGTCCAGAACCTCAGCTACGTCAGTAGCAGCCCAGCGTCAATTGTGCTT
Source organism: Pipa parva (assembly GCA_019650415.1). NCBI lineage: Eukaryota > Metazoa > Chordata > Amphibia > Anura > Pipidae > Pipa > Pipa parva. The sequence continues at coordinate 1,891 of WMED01004108.1, forward strand.
AAAACATTGGGAAGCAGATAGTCGCTCAAAAAAGTCTCTATCTTCATTACCCTTTAAAGGGAAAATTCTTTTTGGACCAGAATTGGAAAGAATCATTAATCAAGCAACTGGGGCAAAAGTATTTGTCTCCCACCAAACAAATCTAATTCTGTAGTCTTTGGAAGAAGATATTGGTCTTCTTCACACTCATCCTTTAACAGGAACAACCAAAAACGTTCCTTTCGTTACACAGGAGGTCAAGCGCAGGGTTATAACAGACCTAGATTCCAGACTAAAGGCTAAAATAATTGGCAGCCTAACAGACAATCCCCCCACTTCCTCTTCAGGAAAGGGCTCGTCAGCATTAAGGGTCCAGCTGCCCCCGAAGCAGGTAGAGGGTCACCTGTTGGGGTTTCGAGAGGTTTGGCTTCACTACATAAAGGACAACTGGGTTTTTATCTACATCTCGGTAGGCTACAAGATAGAATTTTTTTCATCCTCCCCTTGCGGTTTTTTTTCTATCAAAAATTCCAAGAGATTCACAGAAAGGTCAGGCTTTTCGAGATTGCTTCAAAAATCGAAAAAAGAAAGCTATGGTTCCCCTGAACTAGAGATATCAAGGCTATTATTCAAATCTGTTCCTAGTCCCCTAAAAAGACTGGGGTTTTCATCCCATGTTTAATCTCAAGGGACTCAACAAATTTGTAAGACCTTCCAGATTCAAAAATGAATATATGCGATCAGTAATAGCGGCAATGACACAAGGAGAGTTCCTTACAGCCTTGGACATCAAGAATGCATATCTGCACATACCTATCTCTATCATTTATTTGTCCAAATGGGACAAATAAAGGGAAGTCAGTCCCTAAATCTTCTTTAGCGCGCTGGATAAAGCAGGTAATTAGGAAGGCGTGTTGTTTGTTTGGAGTTTCTGCTCCTCAGGTAATTACTTCTCATTCTACCAGATCTGTGAGTGCTTCCTGGGTAGTAGGACATCAGGCTTCAATGGGGCAATTGTGTAAGGTGGGCTACGTGGACGTCTCCTTCTACCTTTATTAAGTTCTACAAGGTGGATCTTTTTTCCTCTCAGCATCCAGTTTTGGGAGAAAAGTATTGCAGGCAGCTGTTGCTCTTATCTCTTAGGAGTCCTTCTGTTTCTGCTATGTAAATAGTTTCATTATCTCCCACCCTAATTTTGGGCCTGCTTTGGTGTGTCCCCTTGGTCCTGTGTCCCCCAAGAGATTAGAGAGAAAAGTAAATTTTTACTCACTGTTAAATCTTTTTCTTTGAATATCTCTTGGGGCGACACAGGTTACCTGTCCTATAATGCAGGGTGTTTTGTGTTAAGTTGATTGTGTTTATTATTTAAACTTGGAGTTTAATCTTTGTTAAAATACTGGAGATTCTCTTTCTGTGCTCAGGGGTCCAGCCCCTAGGGAGGAGTCTCTTTTACCTAGTGTCCTGCCTCCAGTGGGAGGGAGCTTTACCCTTTGGTCCTGTGTCCCCCAAGAGATATTCAGAGAAAAAGATTTAAGTTTTTTTTTTTTTTACTTTCGTATTGGGGAGTTCATAAATATTGCATTATCTGTAGTTGCATTTCACACCATGGAAATGAGCAATAGTTAAAATTTGGTTTCTCTCTGGAAAAGGGATAAATAAATGCAAAGCCATGAAAATTAGGAATTCAAACACTTTTTTTATTTCTTTAAATGTTGTGTAGGAATAAATGGCATATCGGTAACATTAGGATTATTATTTGTTTTTTCTGCCATTACTGATTGATCTTCTGATAACACCTATCCAGTTTGTGTCAATGAATCCAACAGGAATTGGTCCAGTTTGATAAAGTGCACTGACACTAAATAAAATGGACTGTTCCCATCCAAGTAATGTTATGTGCTTTGGAAAGAGAAAGGAACAAAGAGGGTCCAGTTTACCCTTATCCAAACCGCAAGATCTGATCCTGCTCAGAAAAAAAAATTAAATTGAGATAAAAATTCTGATTTACAGGAGCAGAAAGTACTCACTCAGCCAAACTATGCCTGCTTAGCCAGCCAAGAGCATTTACATTGTCACCCCAAGAACAATATCATTAAAATGAATGTGCTTTAGTAGATAACTGATTACTCCTAATAATACTAAACTGGAGATATAACCGTTGCTTCTCTTTAGCAGCTTTCCATTGTTTGTCCACATTTTAACAGCTTATACGCACACATTTAATCAAAATGAGAATTCCGCCCCCCCGGAATGATTCATTTAGCCCCCAAGTGATTATATATGTAAAGTGTCTGTCTTCACTGCCCCTGTTTTAGAATAGCAATTCTATTTTACTTGGCCTTTTTTTTCTAGCTGTTAATATATACAAATAGCTCTTGCAAGTCAACATCGCATATTTGAAATATGTCCAGAATGTTACATTTACATATTGAGATAATTATCCAGCTTTTCATGTCGCCCATTGCATTAATTTTTTTAGGTTATTGGAAAGCATAAGAACAGTTCTGTTTCATTTTACTCATAGTTTTATTTTTTTGGAAGAAAACCCTCTGGAGCACACAAAAATCTTGCTTTATTTCTTCTCGAATATAAAGGCACGCTTATTACTAGTTACTGCTGGTTTATGTCATATTCAGAAGTGATATCTTTAACTGGAGTTTAAAGGGATGTTTGAGGTATAGACTGATAGTAGATATTTAGATTATAAGCTCTACAGGGCAGGGACCTTCATCCCCTTGTTTCAATCATGGCCTGGCACTTAGGGGGTTATTCACTAAAGTCCGAATTGCTGTGTATAGGTGCGAATTCCCCAGATAAAGACAGTCACAATAGGCTGCTACTGTCGCAGTCGCATCTTTATAATGAGAATATTGTCGCAGCACGACTTTATTATGGGAAAATTGTCGCAATCTTAACATTAAAAAATTGTCGCGACTTTACAATGGGGAAATTGTCACGGATTTGCTATGGGAATCCGCTGTTTGCGAATTCGACAGTCGAATTTATACTTTAGTGAATAACCCCCTAAATTTAGATGTATCCTCATGATTTTATAGTTGTAAGTTACTCACTTGTATTGTGGAATGCAGTTTTCCCATGTCTGTATTATATTTGTATTGCTGAATTGTACAGGGCTGCAGATATTGGAGGTGCTTTATAAATAAAATTATACCTACAGGTATAGTATATCTGTCCTTTAGTTCTGATATAATACTGTTACTGTGCTTGCCCTATTCAGTGAAACAGAGCAAGTAGAAGAGAATTGTCAGAGTACAGGGGCAGAGCTGGGGCTTAAGTCAGTCATGGATAAGTATTTGCTCTCTCGCCCCTTTCAAATCACCCCTTGAAGAAACAAGGCTTTACTTCCCTTTTAATAAAAGGAACATCACACCTAAAAACATTAAAGTGCTCCCAATGCCTTTATAGCTTAATCAACATTATTCAGTGCTAACAAATTTTCGGAAGCATTTTTAGAAATGTTATCTTGTGTTAAGGGACTACTTAAACGTTCATTTCGTTGGCCATTTTGGGTAAATAATAAGGAAAATGTCACTGGTGCAGCAGATGTACGAGATCTACATTCAGCACAGAGAAATAAGACTGCTATTTAATGATAAACTGCCACAACAATCAAAATGGGAATTTTATATTTAATATTTCATATAATGTGGTCTCCTTCTGCGCCTTTCACCCATGAGTGCAAGTTCAAATAAAAGTAATGATGGAAGCTGCTTACTGGATTAATTATAAGAAATAAAATGTGTTAAAAGCTAGAACGCGTCATACTCGGACAGACTATAATATTATTATAATAGATTACTAGTTTTTATAACATCCTTGGGACCAGCATGCCCACTAAGTCACCCAGGTGGGTCAGTAAAGGGTATGTGCCCATGGGCATTTTGAAATTCTAATGTGTATAATCCCTATGCATTTTACTATGTGTTTTTCTAACATTTTTGTAATCATATTAATCATCACAAAAAGAAAGTCATATAAGTCCTATAAATTCATTAATTGAAATAATTAAACACACATGTGCTCAGCTTCATACATTTACAGTATGGCAATTTCTTTATGCATGTCTGCACATTTACTGAGCACTCCCAACGCACATTAACCTTTCTAAATAATAACCTGAGTATATGCACCGGAATAGAAAGTAAAGCTTACACAAACAAATGGGGACACAACACCAGCGCTCACAACGCCGGCTGCACCAGCGCTCACAACGCCGGCTGCACCAGCGCTCACAACGCCGGCTGCACCAGCGCTCACAACGCCGGCTGCACCCGCGCTCACAACGCCGGCTGCACCCGCGCTCACAACGCCGGCTGCACCCGCGCTCACAACGCTAGGATCACCAGTTTTCCATTGTTGTCTGATGGAGAAATTACAGATTTGTTTGGAAATCGTCATGTACTCCATTTGACATTAAAGTCCTTATTAAAACAGAGTAACATCAGATTCTCATCTAACCCCCTGCATTTAGTCAGTTTTTTAATCAGCCTCCATTAAAAAAACTTTTCATATTTCCAGTCTTTTCCAAGATACCACTAAAGTACTTATATATTCACATTTTCCCTTTTTTTCTATTGTTCTTCCCAACCCAAGGCTATTGCCACTTGAGTCCATCCTATCTGCAGCAACTAGGCTCATTAACCATATTTCTTTCCTTCTATCCAATACTGAAATTTAATAAAAATCAATGAAAATGTTAATTGGCTAAAATATCAAAAACAAATAAATTTGCCCCAAGTTATGTTACAGTTCCCTGCATCCTATAGCTTTTCTCACTGACATAGTATATATTCTAGAATGGGGTCGAGGTTGTTCTATCTGGATCATCCATAACACCATCCATTAAGTACCAGACTGGAGATGCTGCAGTGTCCTCATTCTTTTGAAGAGCATTGATTGTGAGGATGCTGCATATTAACCGTGCTCAGTTCACTGGGTGCCATGATTCCTGTTCCTTGTATTTTTTTTAGAAAACCGAAGTCCACTTTAAACTAGTAGAAATAAATCCAATAATGAGAGCTTAACAATTTGAAATGCCAGTCCCAAATAATGGTGGTATTATGAGGTGAACTAATTAACACACATTAATTGCATCAGTCTTCCCTAATCTTTACATTCCAAGGTCATACCGCTCTAGACATCTCCTGTAGCTAATGTACTTGTAACTCTTAAGAGCATGGTACAGGGAAATCAGGTTTTGGGTGTAAGCGCATTTCTCTCTGCATTTATATGAGGGTTTAGGAGAGTAGACTTTGGGGAATAGAGGCACAAGAAGTTGAAATAATTATGAAATTCCAGAACACTGTTATACAATAATGTAAAATCCAAGGAAAGGGAGTAGGAATCTAGCTAAAATAACATGATAATGGTATGTGGATGATGAGAAAGATGTGGGGAGCGGTGGATTGAGGACTGACTGCATTTATGAACATCAATATTTATTCTGTCCTTTTGGAGCAGATTGTGATTTAGTGGTATTGTGACTGCAATAAAAAGTTGTCTGCTCCCCAGTACAGACTTGTGAAAACTCAATCATTTTCCATAAATTATCACACAGTTTAGCTTGGATGGAGTTCATCTCTAGAAGTCACTTTATTACAAATTCTTCAATGAAAGCTAAAATTCTTTATACATTACAGGCTTTCCTGTTTTTTAATATGTAGTCAATGCAGCTTTGCCTTTCTTTTTCTGTAAATTGGTGAACGTTTCCATTTTAACGAAAAGCTGCAAATCAAATTTTGTTTCTCGTGAACATTTCAGGACTGTTGGGACTTTAAATTCCAGTGGTGCGGTGCCTGCTGAGTTTTTCTTTGTCTGACTGTTGTGCTCGTTGGGAATAATCTGAAAATAATAACTCGTTTGACAGACAGTACAAAGTCCAATCAGATTTAGGAAAACTGGCACCGTGGGGACCAGGGCTTACAGCTGCAAATCAAGATCATTATTTTAGGAGCGATTAGAATAGGAAGGAACTTTCTGAACATGTTTTTCTCCACTGTGTTCACACAGTGAAAATGAAATGTCAGGTGAAATGAAGAGAGATAAAGTAAATGTTCCTTTAAATGTTGCCTGTATAACCCAGAATGAAATACTGTGCCAACACGATTAAAATAGATAAAGCACCAGGTCTAGACGATATATAACCTAGGGTCTTAAAGTGCACCTGCCACCTCAAAACTCTAATACTAATTTAGGTTGTACTAATGAAATAAATGTTTTTGTAAATATATATGTATTTAAAAAAATGAACCTTTATACAGCGTTTCTCTCTGTCATCTTCCCTGTCAGCCTGCCTTTTCTTTCCCGAGTCTGGTTGGGTGGGGATAAATGATTGACATTATAGCTCCTCCAATCAGATCCCTTAAATCATGATCTAGCAGGAATCTGATGGCTGCGCATGTCTGGAGTAGGCATGATGATGTTGAAGCCGCTCTGCACCGCCAATGCCGGTTAGGAGGGGGAGCCAGAGCGCAGCTTCATAGCATTATTGATTGCTGAAACTGCCTTCGTTCTTCAGAACTGCTATTCCATTCCCCATGACAGTTAGGACTTCCCATCTTAGTGCCAGGTATATTTTATAATATATTAATTTCATTTCTGCCTTTTGTTCTCCTTTAAGATAAAGCCGACCTTCTCTCTGTTTTCTTCCACTAAACTTCCTGCTTCCTCTTCAACATGGCTATTTTTTTTTTCAAACTGCTTCACTGCATGTGCAAAAGAAAAAAACACCAGCGATGCTGAAGTGGAGGCGTGAACCTGAAGAGGATTGCAGCGCTGGAACAGAAGAAATGAAAGATCGGCTTTAATCTGTAGCAGGGGCCATCGCTGGAGCAAAGGAGAGGCGATCAGTAAGTATAATTAGCTGGAGCTGTTAAGAATCACCCCTAGGTATAACAAGCATTATTTCTCCTTTAAGAAGCACATTGTTTAAATCAGTGGTTCTCAATCTGTGGGTCACGACCCCATTTGGGGTCGAATGATGATTTGCCTGGGGTCGCCTAATACCATTGGAAATATAAGGATTAAATGGGGTTGCCCAATAATAATTAATAAATGGGGGTCGCCAAATCATGGGGAATTATACTAAAGGGTCACGGCAATAAAAAGGTTGAGAACCACTGGTTTAAATGAATGTATTGTGTTCCTTTCCTTGCAGTCAGGATGAAGTGTTGCATTTTTATTTATTTGGCCGCGCATGAGAACAAATAGTTTGTTGCTATTTATTTGCTTTTAGTAACTTCCTTCCAACACTTGTTTTTAGAAGGGGGCTGCTCTATGGAACGAATAAACCAAGTTTGTTCTCTGTTTGTTTTTGGTGCAAGCTGAACATGTGGAGAGACACAGGCTTATTAGCCCACAAAAACAAACTGGAAGCCAGAGCACAGCAAAGTATTGATGATGTACCTTTTAAACATGCTGCCAAACACTCCAGACACTCACAGGAAGATTAAAAGTCCGGGGCTGTGTGTGTCAAATTAGTGAATGTGGAAAAAAAATCCTTTAAGTTCACCCTGACTTGTGTTTCTTTTCATGTGCTAAAAGCTTGCTCTGGTGGAATACAACTTTATTTGCACTTGATTTATGGTTTTGCAGATATAACTTCTAAAAATATCTACTTGGGGTAAAGTTGCAGAACTGACTTACCTCTTAGATTGAACATTTTCTGATGAGAGATTGCTGATCTCTCCAGCTAATTCAGACATCAAGCGCTTTGCATTTAATCATTCTGTTTAAAGGGTATTAAAAGTTTGGATAAAAAATTATTTATATTTGACATGTATATAGGGGTGTGCGATATGTATCGTTCACGATACTATCGCACACCGGTTCTTACGATATTGCAAGACGGCAATATCGTGTATTGTGCGCCTGTGCGGCTCCATTCTTGTGCGGCTTCCGGGAGGTGGGCAGAAAGCAGCGCGCCTAGAAAGATAAAATTGCCAGCGGAGACCCACAATTTCTTTGTAGAAATCCACACCGAAACCCACAAAACCCACAAGCAGCTTTGGGATACATACCTCAGATTGCTGGACACAAGATAGCAGAGGTGCAAAACTGGAACACACTTGGAGGAGCTGGGAGCAGGGCAGCGAACACAGATTGAAACAACAGGCACACGTGTCGGTATACTTCTATTTGGAACTGCTCTTTCTCATTTTAATCAGTGCTAGTGTCCTTTTTCTTTCTTTTTTTTTTTTTTTTGCTTGTTAGTTTATATCGTCCATTATAGTTATCGGAAAAATTAAAAATAATATCGAGATATCATTTTTTTGCATTATCACCCACCCCTACATGTATACATATAGAAAGCCAACCTCAACTGTCAAATTCACAAACAGCGGATTCCCATAGCAAATCTGCTACAATTTCTCCATTGTAAAGTTGCGGCAATATCCCCATAATAAAGTCACCACTGCGAAAATATTCTCATTATAAAGATACGACTGCGACAGTAGTAGCCTATTGCGACTGTCTTTGTCTGCTAAATTCGCACCTATATACAACAATTCAGACTTTAGTGAATAACCCCCTAAAATGTAAAATTGATTTTGGGATCAGTAGTACTTGCCTCTTGTTTAAACAACCATGCACCCCCAGCCATTCTGTGTACAGGCTCTTCCTGTATAGTGCTGATAAGCCCTGCCCCTGAGTGTCATCACTCACTATCCATAGAGAATGTTCTTGTGTGGAATCTCTTTCCTTTCTCCATATTTAAAGCCTGTTCCTAACCCTGCGCATGTGCAGATTAAAGCTGTTTGACCACCTCTTCTGCCAGCTGCAGAGAGTGTAAGTCTGGGCAAGGAGGGGGCGTGGCTAAACACGGCAGGGAACTGGTTGAGACAGAGAGAGCAGTTACAGGGGGAAATTGTGCTCTGCTGAATTAAGAGGTGAGTCAGATTCCTAATTGCTATATTGCTTGAGAAATGGGTAAATAGAGCTTTTTTTTATAGACAGGCTTCACACACCCTTTAAGACTGAGTTTGCCTGTTCAGGAGAAAGGGTTTCTATGACCTTCATACCACTTAATAAATAATCATATCAGGTGCCCTTAATTTCTAAAAGAATTTTCTGTTAAATTCTCTCTTATGCTGGTCTTAATACTGTCAGATCCTGTGAAATTACATATCTGGAATATAAATACATTTTATTGTTAAACCTTTTGCGATTTTGTCCATTTAAAGTAATTTCTTTACCTTTTTTTTTTTCCGATAAGGTTAACTTTCTGAATATCTCTTTTCTTTATAAATTAAGAACAGTGAAGTAGGAATGGAGAACATATGCTTTACTGTTAATTACAATGGCTGCTTCGGGAAAATCCCTTTTAAACATTCTGTGCTGAAGAAGTATCCTTGACAAGCCTTTAAGCTTGACACTAACAAACTTGTATTCCTTAATCCCAGAGTTTCTTAACCATAAGTCCTTGGAGCTGTTCCTTTAGATTTTGTCCTTGGCCTTGCTGTGAAGTCATAGCAGCGTTAATGAGTAGAGGAAGTGATGCGTTCCAGCAGATTTGAAATAAATTGGACCCTAACAGCAGTCAGAGATGAGACAGTTAACCCGTTTAATTTTGTAGGTCAAACTCTCTCATCTATATTTTTTTATATTAACGAAATTGAGGGGGGGAAGTTCTTCCTTCAAGAACATAACTTGTTTATAATGTGTTCTTAATGACTAGTAAACTCAACCACAATAACATTATTTTCCTCTTACCAGAATGTTAATATTTTTTCATACAATCAAAGTGTGAATAAGTACGATCTGGTATCAATGGAGTAAATTCAAAACATAATACCACCAAATCAGAAGCATCAGCTTTCTTCATGCACAGTTGAAGTTGTGTTTGACGCATATAGGGAGGATAATGATCATCATATATAGCAAATTTTTTTTTTTTTTTAATCTCTTTGCAACTTTAAGGAACAAATTTTAGTTTTGTTTTAAATGTTTCCAAAATCTCTGGCCAAACACAAGCTGTCATTGCGTTATGTGATTGTTTGGAGATCTTTTTTGGTTTCTTTGTTGATAGCATGTGTTTCACAGCTGTTTTATTCTCCCCAGCAAACCCCAAAAAAGTCCCATAATGCAACTGCCAGATTTCAGTAACATTTCTGTTGAGTCCATTTGTAAGTTTATAAATGGCAAACTAGCGAAGGTCTGTTAAATCGGCAATTTTTGTTTGTTTTTTTTTTACCAGGAAATAAAAATTAAAATGTAACACTGCAAATCCAAACCGAAAATGTATTTTTAATAAGTCAATAAGAGGGGGATATATTTGGCTATTAGATAGAAAAGGCTTTTTCCATCAAATGTCATCCATTTCTATCTTTTGAAATAAAAAACAAATAGATTTAAGTTAAGTAAAAATGAAGTTTTGTTTCCCCTTTTTTTATAAATATTCAGTAGAATTCCTTTGGGACTTTATTGTAATAATAGCACTGTTCAAGTCTAGGTAGCGATATTTCAATTGGAAGAGTTAGTACTGCGTTATAGGAGACTAGCGCCATGAATTTGGCTGAAATATTGGCCTCTAACAGAGTGCATTATACATTCACTATTAATTATGTGAATAACCAGTACTGTCTAAACATATATACATAGTAATTCACTACGTTTTAACTGATAAAGTGTTGGTTTAGATGTTGTCGGCTTCTATTAAAGTCATGGGTCTACAGATCTCTGTGATGCCTCATTCCAAGTCTTCTTCTGCCACTTTAAATTCCTCTACTTTCAATATTTTCAAATGATTCTTCCCAGTGGATAAAATATATTTTGGTATAGTTCAGTAAAGTTTTATTTTATACTTTGTGTAACTTGCTTTACAAAATTTTTGGTAGTTAAATCATCTATGAATAGTGACTGAATCAACCATCCTTTTGGATACCAATAATACCAGTGATCCAAGTCCAAATAAGTGATCCAAATCTTTGAATGATTGTTTGTGTGTAACAAAATGCAAAGATGGTATTGTATTTTTGGCTTCATTCCCTAAAATAAATCTTTAAATTCTTCCTTGAGCCTTCTGATTTTATCATGGGAATCAATATGATCCAATATGGTGATGTCACCATTAGACCTACTCAGTATCTTGTCCTCCATATTCCATCCTGAACCTTAACTCTATGGAGATAACACACTGTGTGCTCCTGAACAAACAGAATTCATGTCAGCCAGTCGATACTACTAACAGAGCCCTGTAATGTAAAAAATCTACTGCAAAGAGAAAATAATCTGCAAAATAACACAATGCTGAGGTCCTTTTATCTCAGTTAGAGAGTCATCAAAGTAGTTAGCCATAAAATATTTAAAGCAAGATAGGATAAACCCCTCCTAGGTTTTTTGCCTTCCTCTGGATCAACAATGCAGGAAAATAGACTGAACTGGGTGGACTTGTGTCTATTTTTGAGCCTTATAAACTATGTTACACAAAGGTTTAAAGGTGGGTAGCTCAATGGTCACATTGTTGATTTCCTAGTCGCTGTTGCACATTGGCCCACAGTTGTAAAGGAAGCTTTTGCTAGAAGAGTTAGTGATTTGAAAGTCATAGGCCAGATATAATTGGGTAGAACTATTTTTTTTTCTGCTTCTATGGGTTTATTTCCCTCATTTTTCCCCTTTCTTTCCTTTCAGGTTTCCTTTGTATGCAAAAGGAGGAGAGAAGCTCCAGTTTGACTATGGTGTCTACCTTCTCAACAAAAATATTGCACAGGTAACATATGTATGTATGTGTTCATTTATATAGCGCTACTATATTACGCAGCGCTTTGCAGAGGTTCTTCATTTACGTCAGTCCCTTCCCCGTGGAGCTTACAATCTAGTTTCCCTATTCAGTCACACACACACATAGACAGACACAGATGTATGTATTTGGATTGTGGGAGAGAACATACAAACTCCAAGCAGATGAAGTCCAGGATGGAATTGAACCCAGAACCCACCTCTACACGTAGTGCTAACCACTGAGCCACCGCACTACCCGCAACTGCCATATGGCATTTTGGAATCCAGTGGTTCCTTCAGATAAATGTGTACATTAACCAAATAAAACATAGAATTACCAGTTCTTCCCATTAATGTTTTTGTATACTGTATATCAGTTACTTGTTTGGAGCCCTCGTTTTTTGTGCTATCCAAACTTAAGCTGCATTTAGTCCGATACATGACTGTTCACTTCATCCACATCGTGGAGAGAGCGCCCCTGAAGTATTAAAGAGAAAATTCACTTTAATCCGGTTGTAAGAAGTCTATTTGCAATTGTTCTTTCATTTGCAAATAAGGTTCCATAAGTCCAGTTATTACACTCTGGGCACACATTCTTTAGTCTCTTAGAGCCACACACACTTTAAAATAGCCATACACAAAGTCCAACCACACAACAGTCTCCCATACACACTATATACATTCATTTCTTTGCTAGCAGCAAAACATTCATGTTTTGTTTAGCATTCTTTGAGTACTCCTATGTCCTTCTTCAGTCTGGAAACCTATTGGTGGATTATTTGGCTTTCCTTTGGCAATTATTTGATTGGTTAACAGAAGCTCATGGCAATAATTATAGCATCAGCAGCACACAACCATAAATACTTACCCCAGGATTAAAAAAAATCCCAGGTTTGGAAAGAAACCAGTCAACTACTTCTCTGGAAATATGAAGGAACTTTATAAATGACACAAGCACAGATTTGTCCAATGGGCTTGCACCAAGACACAAATACACTTTAAAGGAGAGCTAAAGCTCTTTCAGCTTCGGGGTAATTCTTATTAGTGCAAGCTAGTTACACTCACCGATCACCTTTATCTTGAAGCAGGGGGCAGTTCTGTAGTGGATGAAATTCAGTAAGTGTGATTATCTAGCAATGTTAAGAGTCATCTTTAGGCATATTGAGCATTAGTTCTCTTGTCACTAGGATGAAAGTAAATACAATAACATGTTAGTAGAACTGTCAGGTATGAGCCGTAGGTTAGCCCTGATGAAGGGTGGTTAGCGCCCCCTTAAACATTGTGATTGTGTGCACTCCACTGTAAATGGAGACGTTCTCCTAGTGGTAATACTGCTGTACAGCATGGTCTCTTTCCTACCAAATGTAAAGTTATTTGAAATACAGCGCTGCAACCCAGTCACAGGGATTTAAAGTCACGATGTACTGCTTTATTAACCCTTAGCCCTGACACTAATGCAAACTATTAACGCTATAGAACACTCCAGGAGAAATGTATCAGATGGACTTAACGTAAAAAATAGATGCAAGGTAGTTTTGTGCCCACTTTTGCCCAAATTTAGTGTTTAAGAGAAAAGTGCAACTGAAATGCTTGCCTGAATCCCGGCATTAGAGAAGCAGTTGCGCATTTTATGTAAAAATGTCGGCTATTCCCATATTGTGTCTCTTCCTTTACAATGATGACTTTTTTGTCTAGATTTAATGTTTTAAAAAGGGCACAAACAGGAATTGCCAACTTTTATTACACAAACCAGTCATTCGCAAGAAAAAGGAAGTTGCCAACTATTTAATGTGATCGTGTAAGTTATTGTGGAATATATTATTGACTATATCTATTATTTCTAAGCATTTTTTTTTTTTTTTTAACCATTGAGAAAATGCCACTTGATACATTTCCCCCCTTTGTGTTCACATTCTCCACTTTTCCACAGCTTTGGAATGTTTAGGGACAATTCTCTCGTAGGACTGTGCTTGTTTTGGAATCACAAATTGAAACACCTGTTGCACTTCTTACTCCTTATAACCTCCATCATGGCCCCTGGATGTTCTCTGAATGACGGGCTTGTCACGGGCAAGTCGCTTTCCGGGAACTGTGCGAGGGAATGAAAACATATTTTGAGACATTTTTCAACACCCTGAAACATCTTGCTCTCTGCTTTTTCTTTTAACATTGACCCGAGAGTAGCAATAAACTTCTGGCGTGAAAGGCATTCTCATTACAAATATAAACTGTATTCTGTAGTCTCCCCCCCCCCCCCCCCCCCCCCCCCCGTCCCTCCACAAGGAGAGGTAAACGCCAAAAGACCTCTGCCCGATGTTATTTTACAGAGAATTTGTCTTGATTTTTCTGAAGAGTACAGCAATAAAAGAAATAGGCTAATGGGATATACATATTTTAATTTGTTAAACCTCAAGAGTATGAATCAAAAGTGGAATTTTTATTAGCTAGATAACTTAGAGCATGTCCTCATGATACTTGCGTTTTCTTGAGGAAAATCCTCCCAGGGAAAACATATTTATATATTTTCTTTGAAGTTTTATTCTTTTCTGTTTTATGTTAAATTGTAAAGATTGTCTGAAATATCTTTATTTTTATGCTGGCCCTAATAAACCATTAGCTTTTTAGTACCCACAGAGGTGAGACGATAAACTTGTACGTTAAACCAATGCATTACTAAGCAAGTTGGCCATCAGAGGGGGGTGATGTTATTAGGTGGAAAGTGAGGTTTGCTTGACCTGACACAAACTGTGAGATTAGCCACTGTGGAAAACAAGGCACATGAGCTGTTGTGTTTCCTTTGCTTCTCTCTGGGGCCGTGATTGACTATAAATCTTTTTTCGCATCTGAGCTATGGTGAAAAGTGCTTGAGTTTTATTCCGTGTTTGCAGGGTATATGTGATATAAGTCCTTCTTGCCCTTGTATTTCTAATATAAGAATTAATAAACCCTTTGGATGAGGTCTGTGTGTTGGTGATGGTGATGTTAGATCTATTATCAACTGCAGTGGGGAATAGTTTATCTACTATTTACTGGATGTCCACATTACATCATAAAACACCAGTTAAATGGACTTTGTATTATTGTCTTCGTGCACACTGAACATTCTAATCTTATGACTTGGCTTTGAGATTTTTAAAGGAGCTATGTCTGTGAATAATTGTCTCGAAAGGTGTTTTTTTTTTTTTTTCAATGAACCTGTATTTAGGATGTTTTTTGTTTTTTTTAGGTTGTGAAGATTTCTACATTAATTGAGTATTCTGAAATCCCTCTATTTATGTATTTTTTATATAGTGAGTCAAACATTATGGCACTCACTCTTTCCTTTGTTAATAGACCATTCTGCTAGTTTACAATGATGATGACAATGTCCCATGATGCTTTTGTGAGGGCACTGGTCTTTAAAGTAGACAAGGGGGATTGTAAGAACAGCACAGTGTATTCTGGGTAAAGTTATTCTGGTTTAATCTTTATACTGCATAAGAAAATGAGGTCTGCTATTTCTGTAGTATGAACTTTAAACCATATATTTTCCAGTTGTGGGGTAGCCCTGTTCTTCTCTAATTCTCTAAGACCCATTTCTTTACGAATGTTCAAAGTCATGAATTCTATAGGATGTGTTAATGTGTTCTTCATCTTCATTTGATCGTATTTTTCTTTTTTTTTTTTTTTTTAACAAGCTCTCAGAATACATGCTATTTGTTGTTAGAAGAGAACCATAAAAATCTTATACTAAGTTGGCAGTGCTTTTCCATGTCATCTTCTAGATGTCTAATAAATCCAAGCTGTGACCAGATGAAATGAGCTCTAATGCACTCTTTAAGTTCTCTAGCGTTTTTTTACAATTTTATTTTCCCCCATTTGAAGCCATGAAGGATATATGGTCTTGGCACGTTGACATTTCACATCATAATACATTTGTAATGTTATCACAAAGATAAATCCCGTAATCCACTGGGATTATCTTTCCATCGCGGGTTATTTTTCTTTGGTGAACAATTTTATGAATATTCCCGGACCTCATAAAAACGTCGGGGGAATCTCTGTCTAACTTTCCCATAAAGCCGCACTGTTTCTAAATATTCAGGTTTCATCGTGTCCTTTAAATCCTTATATGGTAAAAAAAAACATGGCAGGGTAGGAAAGGAATTTAGTTTAGAAAGAGATATTTTAATTTCTCACCTTCTTTGATCTTTTTTTGTTTACTCCCTTCTCATTTTTATTTTTGATATTTTTTTTTTACATTTCTGACCTATTCAGTATTTATTATCTTTCCTCACATCTTTCCTCCTCATTCTTATTTAAAGGGACACTAAACCATAGACCAGATACCACCTGATTTTCTAGGGTTCATACGATTGTACTCCCGTGACATCCCTTATAAATGTACTTCAGTGACACACTATCTGTTACCCAGGAACTGCTGTAACTCAGATTATTCCTCCTGTACTTCTTGAGCCCTCTGCATAGAATATATAGTATCTTTTTGTCACGCTCTAAGTATTTGCTTCCTGAGTCTTTTAGCGCAGATACAGGACCTATAAGGTTTCTCACAACTGGCTCTTTATTAAAATAATCTACCAGCAACAGGAAACTACACCTGGTCATTTGGATTTATTTTTTTATTTAAAATTAGATCTTATATCATTCTTGCTATGGAAGACCTTACTGTCTGTGACTGATAACTATTTTACCAAGAGCTAAGGTGGAAACTAGGCTTAAGTACTAAGCAACCGTTTTGTGATTTATTTGAGTTTGAGTAATGCAGTACCTACTGTAGTATAGCCTAATTCTAGTATAGTATACACTGTGTTCCAAATTATTATCCAAAAAGTGTTTAGGAGTGATAAGGTAAGAATTTTTTTGTTTGTCAGTTAAACCCATTGATGGTGATGTGTGTCAGGGCTCTTTATATCACTGAAAGCAACTTCAGACACCTGTGCTAATTAGTTTGGCAGGTGTGTCCAATTAAAGGCAAAACTACTTAAGGCTGTCCCACATTATTAAGCAGCCTACATTTTCAGCCAAAGTGGGAAAGAAAAAGGATGTGTCGGCTGCTGAGAAGCAACAAATTGTGAAGTGTTTAGGTCAAGGCATGACTACAATCAACATTGCCAATACACTTCATCGTGATCATCGCAGAATCAAGAAGTATGTAGCTGATTCACAGCACACACGTGTGCATGCTGATAAGGGGAAATTAAGGACTCTTTCCAACAGCCAAGTACGTCAGGTTAAAAGAGCAGCTACAAAAATGCCTTGTCAAAGCAGCAGACAAGTTTTTGAAGCTGCTGGTGCCTCCAACGTCCCCCGAACAACAAGATGCAGGGTCCTTCAGAGGTTTGCAGCTGTGCGTAAGCCATCCTGTTGACCTCATCTATTCACTGCACACAAGCAATAACTGCTCCAGTGGGCCAAACAATACATGAAGACTGACTTCAAAACTGTTTTGTTCACTGATGAGTGCTGTGCAACGCTCGATGGTCCAGATGGATGGAGGGGAGGATGGACTCCCCATGCAAACACTGCTACGGCGCCAACAAGGAAGAGGTGGAGTAATGTTTTGGGCTGGAATCATGGGGAGAGAGATTGTTGGCCCCTTTAGGATCCCTGAAGGGGTAAAGATGAACTCCATAATGTATGTGGAGTTTCTCAAACAGTACTTCCTGCCATGGTTCAAAAAGAAGAACCGTGCATTCCGCAGCAAGATCATTTTCATGCATGATAATGCACCGTCTCATGCAGCAAATAACACATCTGCATCTCTGGCTGCTATGGGCATAAAAGGGGACAAACTTATGATGTGGCCCCCATGCTCCCCTGACCTCAACCCCACTGAGAACCTTTGGAGCATCATCAAAAGGAGTGTCTATGATGACAGGATGCAGTTCACATCTAAGCAACAGCTCTGGGAGGGTATTCTGTCCTCATGCAAAACAATTGAAGCAGAAACCATCCAAAAACTGACAAATTCAATGGACAAGGGAGTTCAGAAGCTCCTTTCGAACAAGGGGTCCTATGTGCAAATGTAACAACACCTAGAATAAAGTTTTGACTTGAAAACTCGAAGAGATTGATTTTCGTAGGTGACGAAACGAGGATGCGCTGGAGTAAAAGAACAAACGGAGGAAAACCTCGCGTAATATTGTTTGGTTTGTGGAATTAAACTTGGTGCTGGACACACAGTGAAGTGATTGATGGTAATATTTGTAAATGATTGCTGTGCAGTTACAAAGTGGAGTGTAGACAAACTGCTTTAAATTAAAAACAAACAATCACTACTGTGCAATTATTGAACACTAAAAAGTGCTGGACACAAAAAGGGGGGGGGTTTTGAGGACCCTGTCCCCCCCTTAATGGAAATACTCACCAGATGTTACTGGGATATGTGCATATAAGTTAGATTCTCAAGGTGGTGGAAGATGAGTCGATTTCTTGTATGTCTCAAAGGAAACAAGGGAAAAACCATGTAAATTCAGAAAAGTACAGTAACAATTTATTCCATAAAAAACTTACAGTGAAGTTTAAAACAGCAAGCGCTTTGGAGGGTACAAAGTCTCACAATCACAGACTGATGCTTCTCTATGCGTTTTGCTGACGTCTCTCAGCTTCCGCAGGAGATAAATAAGCAGTCCGGTATGAAGAAGTGTCTGTAGCGTCGCTAGCGTTTAAAGTGTCTTATTTCCGGGTCATACCCACATGGAACACAGTGTAGGTCTAATTCTAGTATAGGCTTCTAATTTTATACCAAGTAGACATCCTCCCACACTCAAAAATGTAAAAGAAACGGCTCTTATGAAAGTGCAACCTCTACATTACTGGTTGTTTTCGCTACTGGAGACATAGGGGGTAATTCATCATTGAGCGAAGTGAGCCGAAGGATCTGACGGTCACTTCGCACAATGGTGAATTCCCCCCTATAGACTTTGAATGCATGAGCTCTGTCAGGTGCACTTTAAAGGTGTAAACCCAACAAATAGTGATGTTCAGTATGATTTAACAAGCAGAATTAGCATGATCTGAATGGCAGAAGCTGTTAGCTGTAAATTTTAAATAATTGTTTCTACATTTTCACTACAGGATATTTACAGTAGTTTCACTGTCCTTAAAAGTGTTTTTCCCCCAATAAATGTCCTTAACATTTTAATTTCAGCTCCTTTATATCTTCCATTTTTATTGCCAAGACTTTCCTATAAGCTCTTTATGTGCTGAATGCTACAATTTATCTTAACAGACACATATATTAAAATATACAGTATATTATTATATATATATAAAGCATTTCCCGACATAATAGATCATTATACAAAATCAAGAATTTCTTGGCTGAAGCAGCGATGATTTGGTCAAACCACCAGTAAATCATGTCATTTTCATCTGTTGCACCTTTTTCAAAGCCCACAAAATACTTTTTACGAGAGATCTGAAATGTTTGGTCATGAAACTGTCCAAAATGGGATTTCTATTATTTTCTTCCTTGTCTCTTGTTTACAGTGTTACTTATATTGCATGCCAATCTCCAGTAGCCCTAGAAAGAATGTTACTTATATTGCA
>WMED01004109.1:8397-21158 GCA_019650415.1 Pipa parva
CGGCGCGTGGTGGGGTGTTTGCCTAGGGCGCAGATAGGGACAGAGCCGTCTCTGAATGATATTGTAAACAGTTTCTCCTTGATAATGATACTAACAAGACAAGCAAAACTTTATTTGTTAATGTTCTAGAACACCTCATTCCTGGTTTAAGCTATCATTTTTACCTAAATCTTTTCCATTTTTTTAGAGATGGATAATATAAAATCAGTTATGTATTTTATTTTTATGCTAATATACATACGGTCATTAAATGAACAAAAAAAAAAACATATGTTGAAAATGGACAAAATTGAAAAATAAAAATGGAGTAGAAAACACGCAATATTATAAAACATTTCAAATGAAATAAATGTCATCTGGAAAAAAGAAATATGCAATTACCCCGTAAAATCCCAGTTTTATACAATATATTTCAAAATGTAATTTTCCTTTTGTCCTTTGTTGCCTTGTCAAGAATTTTTGTTGTTGTCACTGTTCTGTAATTTTCTGTCAGGAATTATGGTTAACCATATATTGTGGAAAAATAATAATACCTAGTACTGGAACTCTAAAAAAGCTATGCACAGGATGTCATAAACTAAGCTGTATATTTTATTGAGTAGAACATCAACAAAGAAAAGGCAGTAATATTTAAGTACTGTTTTAAAGAGAAAATAAATGCATTGTAAATAAATTGTTAATGAAATTAGATATATTGTTCATGGACAACCAAGCTACAAATTGCTTTCAAATTTGAAGAGCCATATTTATAGAGGTGGTGTTAACTATATTTTTGTTTTGTTCTTTTATTTTTCTGGATTTTGCCTTTTTACGATTGTTTCATTTCTAGTATAAATTCCTTCTGTAAATTACAACAATTCAACTCTATTTTAAATGTGTTGTCATTAGCTTGAATTTCATTTTTTTTGTCAAAATATTCAACTAGAAAGAAGAGTTCACTAGCTATGGAGTGATGAATACATTTCAGTATACACTTTGGGGGAATAAAACTGCTGTTTTTGCAAAAACAAGATTTTTGGCTTCTGGGATAATAATGTAACATTGATGGGGACATGGACATAAAGCAAGTTCTTTAATGAAACATTAGCAAGAAAGCGGAACAAAAAGGGAACAGGAGTCATTGGAATTTATCATATTTACTGTACAGGTAGTCCTCGACTTACGACGCTGATCCGTTCTTACGTGGCGTCGTAAACCGAATTTCGACGTAAGTCGGATCATAGGGTGTTATAGCGTGCAAGAGACTCATTTTCCTCGTGTAACTGGGTATAGTGTACAGAACTTGACTCTATTCTTCTGCCGCTGCACGTATTTGCACATGCATAAGTCGGAATGAGGCGTTGTATAAAGCGTCGTAACCCCGAAACGACGTAACTCGAGACCGTCGTAACCCGAGGACTACCTGTATAATGAAATCAGCATTCCCAAAAATGTAAACTATGAAAGGCAAACTAGGAAGTGTTGAGTAGTGTAGTGTGAAGGAAGTTGTGTCCAGGACACAATTTATGAATGATACCTTATGTAGAAAGAAAGATGATTACTGTAGTATAACCATTTTTGCCTTATGTATAAAAAAATTTTAGGCAGTGCTAGAGGGGTTTTTATGGGAACTATATTTTATCGAGCTACAGTACCTCTCTTATCTCATTTTATATGAATAAGAATAATGTAGCAATGCTGCATACAGTTTTGCACAATTAAGGCATCTTTTTGTTTGATTTTGTAATGTTTGCGCTTGTGCAAAGAATTGGTAATCCTAATGGTTTAAGCCATACCTTTACTTTTGACTGTACCGGTATATCTCATTTTAAATGCTGTGGGGTTGCCTCATATATAAACTATTACCCACTACTGCTATCACCTGAAAAAGCAGACTCCCGCATTTGTAGCTGGTCCTGTTAAGCAGTGCTCTCACAGCCTCTTATCAGCACTTTGCCTTAAGACGGATACAATGGTGGATGTTCTAGAAAGAGTGTGGTGCACCCCTAAGCTTAACTACAATCTCCCACCATTTCTAATGTAAAGAACAGATGTGTTTATGTATGTATGTATGTAATGTATGTATAATTTTATTTATAAAGCACCACAAATTTATGCAGCACTGTACAATTCAGCAATACAAAATATAATACAGAAATGGGAAAAGGTACATTAAACAATATAAATATATTATCACAAAGATGCTGCCCCATAGAACTTACAATCTAAATGGTATGTTATGTGTTTGATCTATATATTCTAATTTGCTGGAAAGATAGTGGCACCTACTGGATATAAATGCATTAAGTGAGTCTGTGGTTTTTTTTACCATCTTAGGCATTTAGGTGAGCAGAAACACCCAGGTGGGAATGAAGGTGACTGCATTCTACTGATAACTATGAGCTTGTCTATGCTATGAAAACCATTATCTGCAGACAATGTTTTACCATATTGCATTAATTTGTGCCTGTACTCTGTCATTCTGTCTACTTTCTATCAGGCTATCATTGTGAATGAGCTAAATGTAACAAGACACTTGCTGCATTCCTCCACCTTCTCGTTATCTTGTCTATGACTTATTTTAGCTGTCACATTAAAGCAGCTTAGTGCTAACCTCTAGTAACACGAGACTCACAGATTTTTGTCCTTTACAGTACATATAAAAGTAACACTTATCTCCCGCCATGAAATTTCTTATACACACGGGACACACTGTATATACAAATGAATTACTCTTGCAACAGATATACGTCGGCAATATAACAAAGCACTCCTGTTTGAATATAAAAAAATAGGAATTCGCTACATTAAAATATATATATTTTTTTTCTTTTTGGAAATGTTGCACAATTTCCTGGGATAAACTTTGCGCAGACATCTAAAGGCAGGTTTTGTTTTCAATCAGTCTTTTATTTACTTTTATTATAGCCTTTGAAATAATTAAAGGGATGCTAAAGGTTCAGAGAATGGTTTGTAAAGGTTAGGCTAATTTTAAAAAGCATACAGAGACCCAACCACTTTTTATAGGAGAACTAAAGCCTAAAAAGTATTAAGGCTAGAAATACTGAACCTTAGGCAAAGAGATTGCAGAACATACCTAAATGTACAGTAGCCATATGAGACAAACAATCCATACCTATGAGGTTGTTGGTTAGGAGGATCCAATTTTATTTTCTGCACTATATGCACTGCACATGGTCAGTGTACATTGTCTCTTAGCTGTGTCCTGACTAGGGACTGAGGCAAACTAACCATACTAAAACCTCAGGATATCAAATAGCAAATTAAATATAGCACTGAACTGAAATAAATTAAGAATAATTGTCAGGAGTAGGACTCACTGTCTTCCACTCTAGGTGGCATGACAATCATGGTCAACGTCATCCAACTGCACACTGTTCACTGTCGGTGTCATGTATGCGCAGCAATTGCAGTCGTGGTCATCCATCTGCGCACCATTCACCATCTGCGTCATCACGTATGTGCGATGATCTCATTCCCATCATCTTACTCTTATGAGCTAGGCAGTTCTTAGCCTCTGCGCCCGATTATAGAACAACGTTTGTTGTACCTGGGTTCTTTGATATTATCTTCTGATTTCCCATGTACCTGGCCTTGGCCTGTTTTCCCAGATTCTGTTTGTCTTCTGACTGCCTTGACCTCTGCTTCAGACTATTGACTATTCTAGTTTGCCGCCTGTCCTGACCACAGTTTTGTATCACAACTCTGATTATTCTATCTCCCTGGTTCATCCATGGGGTACCTTTGCACCAGTAGACAGCTATCCTCGGTCATGACCTGGGAGCCTTCCTGCAGCAAAGGCCATACCCCATTGCTGGGGTTAAGGGTGAAGACAGAGGAGGCTCCTTAGACTCTGCATCCTGAGACTAGCTAGTGCCAAGTCTGCTGTGGTGAAGCATACAGTTCCATTGGTTGGACTGCAACCTCCTTCTCCTCCCAACCTGTCAAGAACAGAAATCTTTACAATAATGAAATATTGGGTTCAAATTAAAATGAGCCTCTACCTGCATTTTGGAGTTTCTTACCACTTTAATCTGTTACACTCAAATTTTCTTAACCACTATTTACTTATTTATGAAAAATCAGTAAAAATAATATTGAACATAAAAGATAATAAGAACAACCACATCCCAATGCGATAAAATGATCAGTGCAGTGAGTTTGATTTGGCTCAAATCTGTTTAGCAACTCCAGAACTAGCCAAAACCAATATTTCCTATGGAATATGTATGTATGTATTTAGTCATTCATATAGCGCTACTATATTATGTACCACTTTACAGAGATCCATCATTCATTTCAGTCCCTGCCCCATGAAACTTGTAAAATGTAGTTTATACATGCTGTGAGTTTTCTTAGTTAACTGAGGCAAAAGTTATAATTTTATATCAAAATTCTGTATAATGCATACAAAGAGGCACAAGTCTGTTTCACATACAAGTATTCACTTTTAAAGGTTAGAGTCCCATGTGTCATGTAGAAAAATCAGTTAAAAATTTCAAGAATATGGAAGCTAATAGTACCTATAGCAACAAGACAGCAGTTGCAGTAGCATAAAAGGACCAGTAACAACACAAAAAGACAGTTATCCCTACACCGTACTGATAAACATGTCATCTCTAATGTTCAATTCCCAATTTGTATGTTTTTGTTTTATCTCTGTCTCTCTCTTTCTGTTGGTTGCAGCTAAATCAAGCTTTTTGGAGCACATCATGATTATGTATTAACCAATGTTCCATAAGAAACATTAAGACTGGGTAGAGTTTGTTTAATAAAACAAAAAAAGATGGCTTCTACCACAAGGATGTGTGACAAGGTCAAAATATAAAAAAAAAATCAGGAATTTAACTTCAAATTTAACATTTTTACAAGTACTGCAATGCTTTATTCATCATGTTATTTGTTTATTTGTCAATAGTCATTTAACTGAACCTTTGCAGTTAGAATAATGAACACACAATATCATGGTTATTGTTGTTTTGCTACAACGTTGTGTGTTTTTGTTATAAAGTTCCTCACACTATCTCTGCAACATAAAAATGAGTCAATAACTGAATACAAGACACAAACATTGTAGGAGAAAATGTTTCTTCTCAGTTATACCCTCATTTCTATTCCCCCATGTGACCAGTGACAAATTTTGTTATAAGCACAAGAGGCACATGCCTGTAGGCAGCTCAGTCGTAAGGGTGCCTCACTCCTAGTCAGGCACATAAGCAAGGGAAATAATTGTAATTGAAAAATATTT
This sequence comes from Pipa parva, assembly GCA_019650415.1. NCBI lineage: Eukaryota > Metazoa > Chordata > Amphibia > Anura > Pipidae > Pipa > Pipa parva. The sequence continues at coordinate 13,646 of WMED01004109.1, forward strand.
TTAATAGTCAAATGTTGATTCTGACATTTGTTATTTCACTTTGCATGACATTATTAGTCACACAGCACTTCAGTTCACTGTATAATTTAGGTTGTGTTTATTTTTAAGAAGGGGTGTGGTCAGTTAGTGGGTGTAGCCTAAGGCACCAAATATTCTGTTCCTATAAGCTCCTGAGATTTAAATTTGACACTGCATGTGACAATTAGTTATATTGCCTATACAATAACATAAAGAAGAACCAAGGTGTATATATTATACAGAGAAACATGCATGGGATCAAAACTGATGTGTGTCGGATATATTCTTGTTGACCTTTTTTCCGTTAGTCTTTATATGGTATTTATAGATGAATATGGTTGTCATCCTATATCAGGATAGAACACAGATACACCTTTTATAGATACTCCTTCTTATTATACAAACACTACTTCTACATTCTGTATTGAAACAGTGATGATGTGATCTTATTATTGGGCTCTGATAGCTTAATATATGCACATTTTTGATTGATTGATTGATTGATTGATTAATTAAATTAATTGTGACTGACATAATAGATGCAAAGATTTCTATGAGCTATAGTTTGGACGTTTTGGCCCTAATGTGCCTGATCAACACAGACCAAGACAAATTTACACATAACACAAAGCATGCAACAATATTGCTGTTGTGAAAATGACAGACTCATTCTTTAATTTGCATCCTTTTCAATGCACATAAAACTGTAATTTGATTTTCAAAATGCTTCTTTGCAAGACCTTGACTTCCCTTGATATTTGTCTTTAAATGTGGATAAAGATTTCAACAGAGGCTTTCATTTAGTTTTATGCCAAAAATATGGTAATTTGTAACTTCTAACCTGTTGTACCGAGCTCCAACCAGAAAGGAATGGACTGTTTCTCCTAGTGAGGTAGACATCACTTGCAGCCTGGGGAAAAAAAGGCACTTTAAAGCAGGTGTAGATTTGCCTAGGAATGACAGCTGCATATTAATCCAAAGAAATTCTCAACAATCAAAAAGGCATTTTTTTTCAGCAAAATGCACCCCTAGAGTCTTTATTAGAGATCATGGGAATATACTTGAAACAGGATTGATTTCATCTTAAAGGGTGGTTTCTTTGAAAGACTACCAACTGCAGTTGTCTTATTTGGTTTTCAAAATTATAACAAAATGGTGCCATATTGTGTCAAAAAAAAAGAGATAATATAACAGCTTTTATACAAATTTAGTAATTAAGGGATCAATGGAAAACAAATGAAATTGTGATGCATAAGGTAAGGAATGCCACTGAATACTGAGCAGCATAGAGCAGAGGCTTTCTTTTATTTTATTGGCTCTTCCTGAATTTCTCATATTCAGTTGTAAGGAAATGGACAATTCCGATTCATTAATTCTTTAGCAAGCCACATCCTCTTTTCTAATATGTATCTATATATTTATATATTGTGCTTATTCATATAGCGCCAACATCTTCTGCCTTACAGGAAATAACTGTTTACTCCAGTTCTTGCCCTTGTGGAGCTTACGGTCTAGTTCTAATTACACCCAGATACCCAGATAGGCCATTTTACCCACATAGGCCAACCTATTAATCTAGTATGATTTTAGATTCTGGGAGGAAACTATGGATACCTACACAGATACAACAATATATATACATATATATCTCTGTTGGTAAATAAGTCTCTTTTATGTCTTAATCTGCTTCTCAGAAAACTTCTTTCTGGTAAAAAAAAAAAAAAACTCTCTTGATGATATTATTATCAAAAGAGTAACAATGCCATTCCCAGTGAGAGATGGTCAAGGCACATCCTACACTGAGGGGGGAATTCAGGATTGTGCGAAGTGAGCTCCAAAGCCTTTGGCTCACTTCGCACAGACTGATCTGCGCTCGCTGATGTCCTGCACACGGACATCAGCGAGCGCTTTAAAGGGATTCCAGTCTCAGCGAGAACAAAAGAGTTGCCTCGCTGAGACTGGAATCCCTTTAATGCGCTTGCTGATGTCCGCGTGCAGGACATCAGCGAGTGCATATCAGTCAGTGCGAAGTGAGGCGAGGACTCTGCACCTCACTTCGCACTATCATGAATTACCCTAACTGTTTACACCAGAAAGATACCAGCAGAGGAAATTAAATAAGTTGATGTTTTTCTCTTCCCCATTGTTTTCAGGGGAACTTTTGATAATATATAATCATGAAGTGTCCCATAAGACCCAACAGGTTACAAATGTCTGCAATAAGCCAAGTGATAACATTAAATATATAATTTGACATGGTTATATCATTGTGCACCTACTATTACCTTTCTGGATTACAGGAAGAGACCAGAGTCACCATGCCACACAATTCCTATCTGGTTATAAAGAATGAAACAAAACGCATCCTGCTTCTTTTTTTCCTCCACTGCGGATTTAAGATGGAGTGCCAAGCTTGGATATTCTTTCAGTTTTTTACATAAAAGATTTAGGGGGTTATTCACTAAACTCCAAATTGTTGCGTATAGGTGCGAATTCGCCAGATAAAGACAGTCGCAATAGGCTGCTACTGTCACAGTCACGTCTTTATAATGAGAATATTGTCTCAGTCGCGACTTTATTATGGGAAAATTGTCACAATCTTAACTTTAAAAAAATTGTCACGACTTTATAATGGGAAAATTGTCGTGGATTTGTTGTGGGAATCCGCTGTTTGCAAATTCAACAGTCAAATTCGCACCTTAGTGAAAAACCCCCTTAAATTTAACAGTACAGGGATTATTCGTGAAAGGTCAAATAGTCACATAAAGGTGTGAATGCACATTTATTCACCACTTCCTCATATTTGTGTATTTATCAAAATCTGCGATGTGGCTCATTCAAGCTCAGTTCAGTAGCTTACGACAGTTACAGACTTATGGAGAACTTCACGTTTTTTGATTGCATGCGCAGGTAATTTCCCTATTCATCAAGCATTGGAGTCTGCCACAGTAGCGAATTTGATAAGGTGTATTGTGTTACATATGCCATTTTTACTTCACTAGGTTGAAGTAGAGAAATAGGGGGCTCCTACTGTCCAACTGATGTGGTCACAGTATACAAAAGACAGCTATTGATGCAGTCGCATCTTTGCTGTGAGAAAACGCTTTTACTTTGACAGTGACATTTTCACTTAGCATGGGTGCTCAAATTTAGCATTTTCCACTTTTGGGAGGGATCTTTCTAATATTACAATGTCTCAACACAAATCTATTTAAATAAAGGAATGTAGCATGCAGTAGTCAGCTAAAATGTTCACTGGTCAGTTTGTTTAAATAAAGGTATAACTATGCTTGTGCACCCAGTAAAACCTAGCAGAAAGCTGAAGTTATAGCTGTGGTAATATGACGTATACACAGAATTTATTGGTTCATGTGCCAAGCAAAACATTCTAATCAGTTCGTTTCCTCTCATTAAATGTTAATTAGTTTGACATAAGCTTCCTGCATGAGAAAGTATTAGGTACTTAAGCTTCATTAGGAAAGAGAGACAGGCTGTAAGAGCAAAGAGAACACAAATAGATTGGCTTTTTCTCTGCCTTGGATTTACCTTCTTGTCTCCCTGGAAGCTTTTCCTGTAGTGGATGTGGCAGGCGCTAAAATAAAATGGGATAACAATAGAAAAATACTTCTGTTAAAGTTTCTCTTTATATCTTTAAAAATCAGCTAAAACAAAACAGATAACCATTGTCGGACTGGTGTGTTGGGGCCCACCAGGAATCAAGAAATCAGAGTGCCGACAGGAAACAAGAAATCAGGGTGCCGACAGGAAACAAGAAATCAGATTGCCGACAGGAAACAAGAAATCAGAGTGCCGACAGGAAACAAGAAATCAGAGTGCCGACAGGAAACAAGAAATCAGAGTGCCGACAGGAAACAAGAAATCAGAGTGCCGACAGGAAACAAGAAATCAGAGTGCCGACAGGAAATAAAAGATCAGGCACCCACCAGAAAATAATAGACCAGGGACCCATGTTAAACAAGAGATCAGGGGCCCAAAGGAAACAGGAGATTTCAAGAGACAAGCTTTTTCTCTTGTTGCTTCATTGCCCTCTACAGTCCCTATAATTTAATTGTACCTTACCTAATTTTTTTTTATCTCCAAATCCCTTCATTCTTTACACTATCCTCATAAATATGTCAAAATGGTGCAGACTAAACTGTCAGGAGGGCCCATTGAGTCCTAGGCTCACCTGGATTTTTCTCTGTGTCTTGATGGATCAGACTGGCACTGCAGACAACTAATAATGGCTTCATGTTTCTTTACCCTTGACCTGATTTTCATGCACAACCAATGAGCAGGTGTACTGAATTTAAGGCAGATTTTTTTTTTTTTTTACCTTCATAACTTTTCTGTTTGTTTTAGACTATTTAATTAAATGCTAGAGTCACCATAACAATACTTCAGAGTTTTATTATGCAGCTTTCTTTTATTAAAAAAAACCCATAATAAATAAAATCCCCCTATTCAGGACTTAAAGCCAGAATAGATAAAAGTGTAAGCATTACTCAATTAGTTTCATTATACTGTGCTCCATTTACATAGCCAAAGGTCACTTTGCTTGACAGCATAACACCAGCTACATAATAATTGACATAACGTTTACATAAATTCATGAAACAGAGATAAAGTGTTATTTTTTTTTTCTGTTTTTAATCTCTCCCCCTCATGCATTTAGAAATGTTGTAGCCCAATGCCTACATTTTGTTCCTGGGAGTAGAAAAGGGATCCATCTTGCTTTGATTTATTACCTTACACACACTTTTAGTGCTGGAAAGACAATGCCTTACAGATGCCTCAAGAAAGAGGCAGAGAAGGGGGTAACAAAATGCTTGCTGTTGAAACACTTGACCTTTGCCAGATTTCACAACTAGATGTCACATTATGACTTTGCTAAAATTACAAATGGAGACGCTAATCCTTTGAGGTTGAGAGAAGCAGGTTTGGTATCGCAGCCTTTACACATCTGTCCCTCTTTATTGAATTTCCTTTTCTTAATGCATGGCGAAGTTTGACTCAAACACTAATAGCTATGTTTACCCAAGGAAAATGTCAGTTTGTTTTTGTTTTTTTTCTTCAATTAACCAAATGATTCCTGACCTTTATTCCACTTGTGTTTTCTACTTGTTAATGGCGCATTGTAATACACAGACACACAGTTAAAGTTAAACAAACAGAGAAAAAAAAAGCGACTTGAGGTATAACTGTATAGGAGAAATAGGAAATGGAACCAGACAGGAAGATGAATTACTTAGGAAATTGAACACTAAATAAAATGACACACAATATTAGGAAGTGGGATCAAATAACAAGTAAGTGGGCTTCTTTCAGATAAATAATTCAAAGGAAAGTCATATTAGAAACACACAAACCGGGTAACTCTTGGAAGCATACATTGTCTAATTAAGTAATAAATAACCAGTCAATGCCTTTTCGCTCATAATTTAGCATTGTTATCTGCTTCCAAATGGATTTTATCAATGGCCATCACATCAGGTAGATATAAGAGAAATTTCCTCTACAGTAGGCTTATACTAATGTAGGTAAATGGCAAGTTCAACATTTGTGGATTTGCCCATATCCCAGGTAATTACTATTCTGGTACATTCCATATAATATGCAGAGGGCCACTTTTAAAGGGTGTGCAAAATCTGCAGTTTCCCCAGGCACACAGACCTATTTGCTTCTTTCTCTGCTTAGCACCGGCCTGACCAGTAATGGAACCACCATTTTCAGTTTTGCACAGGGCCTTGCTCTTTCTAAAACAGGCCCTGAATGTGCAAGCTTTTTTTGGTGGGGGGAACAATTTAAGTAAGTAAATGATTTGCTTATTTATATTAGAAATTTGTCCTATTTCATTTATCATAGTGACTCCATGGATCCTTCAACACTCTACAACTTCCCATGGGAATTTTTATATGGTATGTTATTATAACTCCTTTTCAGACCCAATTTATAATGTCTTAACTATCAGGTTATCCTAAGATGCCAACTGTGTAAAGATTCACCAGTTAGATCTAAATGAGAGTTGCAGCTCACTTTCTAAACAGGAATACCTATAAAATATGCAAACCAGAAAAAGGATTAAAACATACATTTACACACACCCTAAGGGGGGAGCTTGCAATATTACGAGTAATTTAGAGAATCTGGGGTAGCTGCACAGAGAAAGTAATTGCAGGGGCTGCTGATTTAGAAGGTGGAAATGGAGCAGGAAAAGTGGAAAAGATAGATAGTTAGGTAAGAGCTACAAGGGGAAGTATGGAGACAGAGAAAAAATTAGTTTCCCCAAACAGATTTGCTTTGAAGATGTTAAAATAGCATTAACAACAAAAAATGAAAATCTCTCAAATGCACTTATAGTTGCTATATATTCAATCTGTGCTTCCAGAAATAAAGTATGATATTTAGCTTTTAAGAGTGAGCTTTCAGGTGTACTTCCTGAATATGTAATATCTAAAGCGGTGGATCTCAGACCACCTCAGGACTTGCCAAGATTGCAGGTTTTGTGGATATCCACACAGCAACACAGGTGAATCCTCAGAATTTCTTTCACTTTAATGACCTGTGCTGCTGTGTGGATATTTACAAAACAAACACTCTTGTTGGGCGAAACTTAATAAACTTGGAAAAGCCCGATTTATCTTTTTTTCCAAGTTTATTCCCATGAGTTCTCGGAGGTTTCTCGCGGTAAATATTGCAAGATTTTTTTAAATTTTTATTTACCAACAGAAATTTTTCGATCTAATTTTTCGATGAAAAGGTAGCCATATTTTACATTAGTAGCATGGCTACCTTTCCATCCAAAAATTTGACTGAAAAGTTTCTGTCGGTAAATATCAATCGAAAAACTTCCGAGATCTTGTGGGAATAAACTTAGAAAAGCAAAATTGGGCTTTTCTGACTTTATTAAGGCAACATTTATTAAACTCGAAAAAGCCATTTCAGAACACCCTGGAGTTTCTCGTAGTAAGTATCACCAGATTTGCTTCGATTGTAAATACCCCCAATGTTTTGGTGCATGATGGTAGTAATGCTAAAATATTATTTTCCAAAATACTGACAGTATCTTATGCTTTTATCAGGAAGGGTGTGAAGCTGCAACTGCAACAATTCTTCATAGTAAAGTTGCGACTACGACAATATTCTCATTATAAAGATGCAACTGTGACAGTAGCAGCCTATTGTGACTGTCTTTAGCTGGCAAATTCATTCCTATATGCAACAATTTAGAATTTAGTAAATAATCCTCAAAGAATGCTGTTTAAGATTATTTATAGTATAGTATAAATGGGCTAAAACTTGGTATGGGTACAACTGGCTATAATTTTATAGAATATTCATACCAGGTATAGGAGAGGATGAAAATATCAATGAATAGATTGAGAACTGGTATTAAAAGTCCAAAAAGAATATATATATATATACAGTGCAGGCTAAAAGTATTGGCACCCCTGAAATTCTGTCAGATAATACTCAATTTCTTCCAGAAAATGAT
>WMED01004110.1:9906-21157 GCA_019650415.1 Pipa parva
TTTGCATAAATGTGCTAGTGTGAAGAACCTAGCCTTAACCAAAATATTTCCCCAATGAAAAGAGACATTGATATCGATCTGTAATGGAAGTAACCCTCATAGAAAAGCATTGCAATGTGTATTCCTGTTAATATTTTATTTCAATGAGGAAACAGTTTTATCGATCCTTTGTAAATCAGGGGAATCGAAAAATACAGGGAAACAAAAATTGACAGAGAAAGGGGTGAAATAAATTGATATGGTCGAATAAGTCATTAAGTGTACTGCTGCTCAAAGAGCTATCATGAAAAATGGTGGCTGCAGCTCCCTTCCGCCCCCTGTATGTGACCTACAAAGCCACAAAGTACCTTCCCCTGACTTAGTTCACTAAACTTGCCATAAAGCACGTACGCAGATCAAAATAATAAACGAATTACGGTTGTTTAATTTAGTGCTAAACCAATCAAGTAAATTTTGTTTATAACAACAGTTCTTTAGCCCTTTCACTGCCAACGACATGCTTCTCACGTTGTTGCATTGGCAACCATTGTGTGCCCGCAACGTGAGAGTCATTTCATTGGCTTTAAAGGGGGATAGCGCTCCACCAGGCATTTTTTTTCACCGGTGAAACGCTTGAATTGGCACCAAGGGAGTCAGCTCTGTGGTTAAGGGAGGGCTCCTGTGACCTGATCGATCAAACGAGCCAATAGAAACCCGGGAGCACATGTGATCAGTGCTCCTGGGTTCTTTCCCCTCATTCAACTGCCGGTAGTGGCAGCTGCAACACGTGCTGACGAACTCCTTCACTATCCCCCTGACCCACTCCACAGCCACCAATGTCCCCCTTATACTAAAATAACCCCCTAACTGCACTAAACACTCCCAAAGTGCACTAAACACTCCCAACTTAGTGAGTTTCATGGAGCCTTGGATCCACAAATCTGCGTCCACCAGAACAAGCCTGGTATAGCTAGATAGCTGAAGGTGTATTCTTTTAAGGGAGTTCTTTTGTGGGGGGTATTCATGAGGTAAATGACAGTTTATCCTGAAAAACTGCAAGGTGGGCACTTGGGCTGCAACACTCAGATTTTCAGTTGAAATTCTCCTTGCGCGCTTACTTCACTTTGGAGTGTTTGGCAACCATATCTTTGTGTGCAACAACATACACTGCATATCATTGCACTCAGGAGAACTTGCTCTTTCAAATTTACCATGGTTTGTGGGGTTTTCCTGCAGGTATTTGAAATAAATGCTGTGTTGAAGCTGCATTTTTATGGGGTTTATTTTCATGAAATTGATGAGTTTCACAGAGCCTTGGATCCACAAATCTGCATCTACCGGAAAAATCCTGGTACGCCTACATAGCTGAAGGTGTGTAATTTTAGGGAATATATACTTTGTGGGGGGTATTCTTGAGGTGAAGGGTTGTTTTTCCTCAAAATGTGCAAGGTTATCATGAGGTAAATGACAGCTTATCCTGAAAACTGTAAGGTGGGCACTTGGGCTGCAACACTCAGATTTTCAGTTGAAATTACCCTTGCACACTTGCTTTGGAGTGTTTGACAACCATACCTTTGTGCGCACATATACATATGGGATTTCGATACGTTTGGGAGACATTTCTCTTTCAATTTACCTTGTTTTTTTGTGTTTACATGTAGGTATTTGAAAGAAATAATGTGTTGAACTCATATTTTTATAATTGTATTTTAATATTTTTAGAAAACTAAAAAAAAAAGTAAATTTCATGGGGGCTTGCATCCTCAAATCTGTGTCAACAGCCATAATCCTGGTACACCTACATAGCTGAAAGGTGTGTACTTTTAGTGAATATATACTTTGTGGAGGTTATTCATAGGGTAAAGCATTGTTGTTTTTTTTTTTGAGAAACTGCAAGGTGTACATACTAGGAAGATTTTTCCTAAAATATTGTAATGCACTCGTTTTAATTAGGGGTTACTCCTGGGCAAGAAAGGGTGTCTATTGATACATGTGTGGTATCGTTGTAATCAGGAGGAATGGAGCTTTTGGTAACATTATAGGTTTCTAAAAAACATATTTTATCAGCTAAAATAAAGCAACATTTTAAGTGAAAATATCAATTTTTTTATTTATTTATTTTACATATTTCACCCTAAATAATGAGCAAGGAAAAAACAAACAAGACATTGCTTGTAAAAGCCCAAAGTCTGCTGAAAAAACTGATACATAATTTTCTGGGAAATTACATTGCTTTCCCTGCAACATTCTTAGTAAAACACATACAGTACAAAATTTTTAAAAACTGCTTGGCAAAATGTGGTGAAGTAAGAAAAATTTGGCTGGCATTGAAAGGGTTAAAAAAGGACACAAAATAGGAATTACTAACATTTTGTTATACATTAGTGTCATTGCTTCTATAATGCCAGGGTTCAGGCAGGCGTTAATTTTACTTCTTATAATAGATCTTAAAATCATACTAAGCCTCATACATCTAGTACACTTGCAAGGGTGAAATTTATTAACCTTTTCTTATCCAATAAAATTTCCTGTTCTGCCCATTGAAATCCTAATATTTTGGGCGAAAAACATGAAATTAGACGTTTCATGCAACAACAGTGAATTTTATCAAAGAAATTAGCAGCACTCGCTTTATTACTTTGACCACACTCGCACGCCTGCGTTTTGCTTCGCTACCAATTTTTGTCTCGAAAATCAACAAGAAACCAAAAGTGGGTTTTGGAATGTCCCCCTCTAGGGGACACAGGATAGGAAAAGGTTAAATTCTAAAACTATTTTTTTTCTACCTTTTTGCTCGAAAATTGGGCTAAAAGTATGTTTTTGACCTTTTTGCCTATTTTTTGAGCAAAAAATGGGGCAAAAAGTTGAAAAACATGCTTTTGACTTTTTTGCCTGTTTTTCTGCGAAAAATGGTTGAAAAACAGGCAAAAAAGTAAAAAATATAGTTTTCGATCTTAGTAAATTTCACTTGGTCTTAAACACCAAGATTTTTACAAAAATAAAAAAACTGGCACAGGTGAGGCAAAATTAACACAAAGTGAATGATAAATTGCTAATAAATGGACGCAAATAGTCTTTTTTACGTTAATGCCACTTGATACATTTCCCCCATACTGCACTCAATAAAAATATAGATTGTGTTTAAAAATAAATTACAATTATGACAGTTAGTTCTTAAGGACACTAATACAGATATGAATAAACTATAAATGCACCACACTAGGGGTCAGGAATGCATGTGATCCATATATAGCAACACTGCACACTGGTTTAAGAAAACATCTAGTCCCCTTTTAATAAGGAAATGTAATTACATGATTCCTGAAGAGGAAAGTATTAAAAGGATTCCTATGTGTCAGACGAAGCACCTTCTTTTCATAACATGTAATTGTTAGTGTTTGAAGTTTTACCTTTATTATTTGACAAAAGGTTGTAGTCTTTATTCGTTCATACTAACAGCCCAACACTAAAGGTTATTGGATTTTGATGGCCTGTAAACAAACCCACATTATAAGTGCATCACACAAGCTTGTGCCTTATTAAAAGCCACAGCAACAGAATGCAGAGAATAAAACTGCATTATGATAAAAAATAAAAGAGATATACTGCCTCACATGACACAGCTGTAAGACTAGGCCCGCAGTAGCATTTTTAATATTGACTAACATTATGAGAGACTCTATAAAACTGTTGCGACATCCCAAAAACAGCTATGTACAGCAAACACTGTCATTCTTGAGTGATAAGCTTTAGCTTGCTGTATATAATGGAGTAACAAGCTAAGAAACTGACATCACTGTTTACTAGGTGAAGGACAAGTTGCAAGCAAACTTCTGAAGAAAAATAAAATTGGTTTGGACCAACTAATAATCCGATGAAAGGACAAATTTGTCAGATCAAGAACATAACTAATCATTCTGCAAGTATATGTTTGCAAAGAGTATCATTAGAAGAATATGGAGAATTTGTTTTTTTCTTTTAATTTGATCCACCTAATCTGTCTGTCCTTTTCTAGTGTCCTTGACTACTGATTTTGGTCACCTCTAAGGCAGATGCCCCATAATATGCATAAAACTGCTGGCAAACTGCCTCATGAATATACATTGACTTACCTGAGGTACCACTGGTGACCATGTCCACATTCTCACCAGTTGTTTTACAGGGAGAAATTAGGTCCACTTTTTCTTAATATAAAATGACTGGTGAAAGAAGTGGGCACTGTTTGTAGTCTGTTTTCTGCAGATGAAAAACCAGGTGTGTGTATGCACAATATGGCCTTACCACATTAGTTGTCTGAATTGTTGCCCTCCTGATTACCCTAGTATATATTGTACATGTTCTTTATTCCATATCCAGGGCTAAATGTTAGTCAATAAAATTTCACAACAAAATAAAGTAAGACAATCATACCTGAGGTATAATTGACATTTTTTTCCGCAGATCATGTAGGCCAAGTTCAGACGTCAAATATTTATCAATCCAAATTTTTCCTTCTGGTTCTGCCAGGCGGAAAAGAGCAGCAATGAGTGAACTCTTACCAGCACCAGTTCTGCCTACTATTCCAACCTGCAAGATACAAATGCCCAGCAGTCAATTCTTTCAAATTTCTAAAGTGATCCATAAAGGCTAAAATTACCCCAAGTCACATTAACCAACACTGACACTATTCTAGTGTATAAAACATCCCATTTACTTTACACAGTAGATGGTGCAAATGCACAATGGGTTAAAAAGCACTAACAATTTTAATTTCACAGACACTGAAATAACAGATAAATAATGTGTGTACCAACATATTTAATTTAACTATATGAGCAGTAATACCTTTTCCTTTGGTCTTATCAAAGCATTCAATTGTCTTAAAACAAGAGGTCCATCTAAGCTGTAGGCATAATTTACATTTTCAAATGTAATCATGCCTTGACTGGGCCAGTCTGCAGGTGGCTGCTTCTTAGACTTCCATTCTGCTTCTTTTTCAAGTTGAGTATACTCCATAACTCTTTCAACTGAAATCATCTGCAAAAGAATGGATGAAGAAAATGAGGAACACTATTTAATTTACTCAATTTTTTTTTTTTTTTTGCTAAAATAAAGTTTAGAAAGTTAAAGTTTCTGCAACTTTGGTCTACCTGCTGAAGATTTTTTATTTGCCTATAACGAGCAAATCTGCCTATTCCTGGCTGATGGCTGACTAAGGGGGTAATTCACCAAACAGCGAACTTACCCTCCGGATCCTTCACATTAGTACGCATACCTGGTTATGCACTCGCTGATGTCCTTCACGTGGACATCAGTGAATGCTTTAAAGAGATTCCAGTCTCGCGAGGTGACTCGAGTCTAGCCTCGCGAGCTTCGCCGAGACTGGAATCCCTTTAAAGCGTTTGCTGATGTCCGCATGCAGGACATCAGCGAGTGCATAACCGGGTATGCGTACTGATGTGAAGGATCCGGATTGTAAGTTCGCTCTTTGGTGAATTACCCTGTAAAACTCAAGGTATGTTGCACCTCCACCATTTATTTTTAAATTTACATACCAGTACATTATATTCTCTGTGCTCATTAACATCTGCTCTATTGTAGCACCTGAATGTCTATATTCAATTTAAAATTGATATAAAAGCCCCTGGAAACAATTCCAAATACAGACAGTCAGAGCCGGCTCTGGCCCCCCCCCCCCCCCCCCCCCCCCCCCCCCCCCCCCCCCCCCCCCCCCCCCCCCCCGGGCAGCTGGGCAGGAGGCGCTCCTAGCATTTGCCTACTCTGCCTAATGGCAGAGCTGGCACTACAGACAGTCTCCTCAAAACCTGTTACACTAGTCCAAACAAAAATACATATTTGGTACATATAATACTGTACATAAAAGTACATTTATTCAGCTTTAATTGATTAGTATCATCAGAAAATGAAGATTACCATTTAGATCGATATAAAGACAACTTGGTTAATATACACATATTTAATCAGATGGGACACCAACAAATGTCTGAGATGGATGTAAAATTCACTTTAATGTTGTGAAATGCTTAGTGAAGTGCTAGGGAGATGAATAGGGAAATGGGAAATGATGGGAATCTCCTGAAATAAGTAGTATAAGCATGAGGATACAAACAGTGTAGCTTCATTTTTATTGTTTTGTCTCACTGTATTTTGCCATACCTATCGCGGATTGTGTTTATCCTATGCCTAAGAGCAGTTTTACAGTTGCCTTATCAGTGAACTGTAAATGGTATAATGCTATACAAAGACACTCTTTTTAGAAGCATGTGATGGCTGGCACGTTACACACATTTATGTGTAATACTGTCACTGTTCTTATAGAGTGAAAGAATTAAAGCTTATGGGGCAGATTAGACTGATAAAATGTTTTATTTTAACAGTTCCATACACCAGTCTAGATACACACTGTCTAGATAGAGCCTTATTCACAAACCTTAATGAAGATCTGTATACCAGGAGGTTGCACTGCATTGCAATAAGGTAATATAATTATTCCTAGAAACTGTACCTATTTATCAGGTTTGGTTTTTTTTACACATTGGTATACTTGATTTGATGGAAATGCGTCATATTATAATGAATTCTTCTTTCTATTCAAATACTTTCAATGTTTACCTCACAAACACATATAATGGGGGGAATTCACCATAGTGCAAAGTGAGGTCCGGATCCTTCGGCTCACTTTGCACAGACTGTTATGTGCTTGCTGATGTCCTGCACGCAGACATCAGTGAACGCTTTAAAGGGATTCCAGTCTCGGCGATGCGACTCGAGTGGTGTTGCCGAGACTGGAATCCCTTTAAAGCGTTCGCTGATGTCCGCGTGCAGGACATCAGCAAGCGCATAACAGTCTGTGCAAAGTGAGCCGAAGGGCCCGGAGCTCACTTTGCACTATGGTGAATTCCCCCCATAGTCTGGCAGGTGTAGGCTCACATACATTCTTTTTATTAAATAACTATATCTGTTCTGGGTTTGTGTTTGTACATCACCCATACAAAAAGTCTGGTAATTCTTTGGTTTTTGTTTCAGATAGTTTTAATCTTTCTACTGCCACTTTCCTCTTATACAAGTCACATATTAATTATAGGGTATGGTTCTGTCCATGTCTAGCTTTCTTGACTCATATATTTGCCACCTTTTTGTATCAAAGTTCTAGTTCATTCCTAGAGTGAAATAAACAACATAAACTTGCATTCCTGATAGAGACCAGCAGCTCTGTGAGATAAAAATCACTGATATAACAGATAAGAGAAGTGTATTCAGGAAATATGCAAACAACAAAGTTAACTATCTGCCAAGAAACACATTTATTTAAATAATCAAATATAGATAATGCATTTTTAAAAAATGAAAGCTACCATTTTTCTAGACATTTTTTGATTACAGTATTTATTTAAATACAGAAACATAACCTTTACCTGTATTATGCTACCTTGATGTGTTAATGTTTGTCTACAGGAAGCCATTTTATACCTGGGACTCTGCCCCTGGCTTCCCTGCATCATGTCTGATCAATCACTTGCAGGTGCACTGAAAGTTCTAATCACAAACTCTGAAATGGAAGTCTTTCAGTAAGGACTTGTACATGATATTGCCTGTATGCCATAAGAAATACTGCTTTGTTATCTAAAATCTCCTCATCACCAACCAATGCTGAATGTGGACATCATCCAATATCAATACAGGCCAATTTACAACAATTTGATTAATTAAAGTATAAAAACACACACAAAAAAATGTCACAACTAAGATATCAATTCTGACATTGGTTTAAAAGTCCGTCGGGCCTATATTTCAGTAAGGAATTATCAAAGACATGTTTTTAAAATGTTTTCAGTTTAGTGAAACAGTGATTCTTTAAGAAGCTTGGACACCAAGTTCCTGGATTAAGCATGACACAAATAATACATGGTGAGATATATATAAATATTACCAGATTTTCAACTTCAGCACTTTGTCTCACTCCCCATTGGAAGGACCCCATGATTGTAACAGCATATGATAATGCCAAGCCAACCTGCCCTGCATCCAGGTCTGTAAGAACACAGAAAAGCTACTTCAAAAGAATCATATACCTCATATCATTTATTCAATTATGGCTTTAATAACCTTGTAACTCTTGTACTGCAGTTTTGATCCAGACAGTTATTTAGCTTTAAAAAAAGTGGCCAAAAAAAGTATTTTTTCCCCATCTCTCTACATATTGACCCTATTTCTTTTGGTGCTGATTTCCCACATTTCAGTGTTATTTAGATCTGATTATTAGACTTTCACCGCACAACTGCCCCATAGGAAATAATGGTTTATGATAGGTCGAAGGGCCAAAATTTCAGCAATATTGAATTTGAAATAAAGAAGCTGGTTAATATCAGGAACTTGCTGAATAAAAAGTGAGTGCTGTAAAAAGTATGGGGAGAAAATGGTATTTTACCGCTTTTCATCAGTTTCAACATTTCTATTAATTATTCAGTAGTTTATTCCATCCAAACCACACATGCATAAATACAGGTTAAATGTTACCAAACTTAAGACAAACCTATTCAGTTTGTATTTATTCCACTCTTTGTTAACAGATACATCTGGATTTTTTGGGGGGTTATGCTTTAACTGAGTACTGGTCAACCATTAATGCACCATTTCTGTACGAGTTTTGCAAGAATGTCTACTACATTTGAAATATTATCAGCTGTAAATAAGTTAAGAAGGAGCTATATCAACAGGTGCAAACAATTCCAGATGTCTATTAACCCATATAAACCAATCAGCAGTTTGTAGCCACTGATAAGGAAGTGAGAATTATAAAAGCTAATGTCTGATTGGCTGCTGTGGGCAACTAGGCCTCTGTAAGGTTGCCCCTGTTGATGAATTACCCAAGACAGCACTTTATGTAGAAATATTTAAATACCAGTTTTATAAACCTAGAAAAAAATACTAGCTTATTTACTTAGGTAATTAATACTATGCAAAATAAAATGCATCTGATGGCATATGTATTTTATAAAGATAAGATTTTACAATTTTTTTTGCATTGATTCTAGTGCTCACTGAACATACAACTATATTGGATGGACTGCTTTGTATATATTGAATCAAGCAGTGAAGCACTGACATTGGAAACACTTGGGCTGATGAAAAACCAGAATTCTGAAGAATTCATCCAAAGAAGATTATGTGGCTTGGTCCAACACCAGTTTTTGTTTCAAAGAAACATGTACATTATGGCTGCAATATATTTATTTCTAAATTAGTTAACTCCATATGACTTGCAGCAATTTTACAAATAATAATCATATGTACTTACTTTTAGCAAGGATTAAAGACCCAAAAGCAAGGGCTATTACAAACAGGGCACAGATGGCATCAAGGCGTACAGCCAACCAACGGGATGTAGTGAGAAATAAAAACCAGGCCTCTGAAGAGAAACAGATTTCATAAATAACATTAAATAAGAGAAAACAATTGCTCATTTCATCAGTGATGCCCATATAAGTGCTACACAACAAACATTTTAATGTGGATGCAGTAATTGAACTATGCATGGGGTAAAGTTCTGATTATTATATATCTGGCAGCGTAAAGTAAATACGTATTTAGATCTGAAAGTTCCTAAAATTTGACCCGTGTTGTCGTTAATCTACAAAAGAAAGGTTAGGGTCATACTGTCAACTTGTTGCAATCACTAAACAACCCTCTATTTTAAATGCTTTTGTGAATAATGAAAAAGAATGACACTTCCAATCCCTGCACTATAAAATGAATATCTCAAGTTTGTGACAACTTAAATGGATACGTAAGAATTTTATGCCTCACATGACCTTTCTGCTTAATAAGTCTGTAGGACAGAAACAGAGATGGCTGTAATTTTCCAGAGTCCTGATGTGAGCAACTGTGATGTTACTTTAAAAATGGCAACAAGATTATGTATCCCTTATTTTAATTGTTTTTAATGGTGTTTTATCTGTGTAGCACTTTTTCTCATTAAGGACTGTTTTTTTTGCAATCTATTTAGTGCCCGGGCTTCTCTGTGGGGATTTCTTTCTTCTTGTTTGTTTGTCCATTAATGTGTTTTAATCCTCCTAGCACTCCACCTTTATTGACAGTTTACTATTCAGAAAAGGGTGCACACCTGCATTTCATACTATATTCAGCATAGTGACATTTTTCATTGGGCAGACAGTCCCATGTAAAAGGAAGTTGTGGCTCTACCAAGAAAGCTGACATTTAGATGCAATCCTTTCTTTACAACAGGCTGCTCCATTCAAAACCATAAAAAAGTTAGTAAAAAAAAAAAATAAAAATGTTAAATGACTGAATGAATCTCTGAAAAAAGTTGCATGACTTTTATATATAATAATTTTATAAAATTATATATATCTGTCAAAACTAGCTCAGCAGTTAATAGTTGTACATACCAGAATGGAGATCTTGCTGGGCATCAAATAAATCTTGAAACCGCTGCTCAGCTCTGAAGGCTCGAATTGTCCAGAGCCCCTGGAGTGAAGATGATAAATGGGAGAAAACTGGACTTCGTGCTGAAATACAAAAGCCAGAAACTTTTGTTAACTTGTTCCTTGTGTTATAAATACAAAAATAATGACATCAAAAATCATGATATGTTCTGTTTTTTGCCCTGTTCTACTTCTGACATGTCAGTCAATGCCAATAAACTCCACGCAGTTCAAGATAAAATCTTTGCAGGAACCTCTCACTAGAAAAATGTCTGATACTCTCTCAGTGTACGTCACTGCAAAACCATCTAGAAGGAAAATCCTAAACAATGCAATTATAAGCTCTACACTCTTAAAAAGGAAAATTCAAATCCAATATCCTAAATACCTTTGAATCTTTTTATGCCAATCTGATGATATATAGACCCTTACTGGATGATATAAGGCCATGAAGTCAAAGATAGTCTTAGTTTATAGTTGCTTATTCTTATAAGAATCAACATTAAAGACATTAGAAAAATAAAACCCTGAATGAAAACTCAAAACTTAATGTACAATGAGGGACTGAGCAGGACAGTTGAGGAAATAAAATAGCTTTCTCCATTTATTCAGTAAAAACCCTGCCTGAAGCTTTTAACTATAGCTTTAGAATAAATGCTTGTTCAAAGCACAAATAGAGTCATCAATGAGCTAAATCTGTTCAGCCCAATCCCTCAGAGCTCATGCTTATTATTTTAATGTTGACTTCATGCAAACCCAAAGCCCTATTTTATATATATACAAACCCCAAAATCAGAAAAGTTGGCACGTTGTGTAAATCGTAAATA
>WMED01004111.1:3587-21155 GCA_019650415.1 Pipa parva
ATATATATATATATATATCTGTCCTCTAAATTACATTGGGAACTTTGACAAGTCTGATGACAACATTATACATAATATCTAATATAGCAGCCTATAATTGCATTCAACTTAGTGTGCTCAGTGTCACAAAAGTGACAAAACACAATACATTTTACTAAAGTTATTGTCTAGAGATCCAAAGGTTTAGATGAAACACCTTTCTGAAGATGCATCGGCCAGATCTGATTCAAACTTGTTTATCAACACACACTATTGCCTTGGTGAGAAAACGTATATATAATGCATTCCATATGAGCATGAATAGGGGATGTTACAGACACGCTATCACCTATTAACAAAAACTCCCAATACATGGGGTGCACTCCTGAGCTACTGTAAACTAAAATTACATTTTATTTTAGATGTGGAACTGTACATATTTAATAGGACATACTGTACACTGTTTCAGATAAGCTGTGGAGTCCTCTAAAAATAAAAGCACTTTTCACTACCAATGTGTTTTTCTTAAAGAAAAAAAAATGTATTCAATACTCAATAAATACTTCTGTCTTTGCTGCATCTAAGATAAAACAGTTTTTGTAAGATTTGGTTATGCCTTAAAAAGATATTCCAATCTATTCTACCTGGATACACATGCTACACTTCACATTAAATTATTTAGTCAAACCAAATGTTTCTAGCATAACCATATCTCCAAGCTCTAAATTCCTGTATTTTCTCAATGTGTTTACTAAACCAGGTCTACAATAAGCAATGAAACTGAATGTTACAATTGTAAATGACAAATTGGTCTTGCCAGTTATCACTGTTTAAAAATCTCTCACACACTGGTATAAATCTGGCAAAAATGTATTAAAGGGCACCATCTGACAATTTTATCTTTTGGTACCATGAGTACACTAGATTGACAGAGGTTTTGATTTCACTTTAAGTGAACATTGAGGAGGGAATTCAGGACAGTGCGAAGTGAGGTGTGGAGTCTTTGCCTCACTTCGCACTGACTGATATGCGCTCGCTGATGTCCTGCACATGGACATCAGCGAGCGCTTTAAAGGGATTCCAGTCTCGGTGAGGCGACTCCAGTGGTCTTGCTGAGACTGGAATCTCTTTAAAGCGCTCACTGATGTGAAGACTCTGCACTTCACTTCGCACTATCGTTTATTCCCATCTGAGACTCAATAAAAAGAAAGATATGAAAAGAACTGCAAGCATTTATTGATCCAAAAGGGACAAGCAAAATTATTTATGTAAGATCAGACCTAATTTTCATTAAAGTTTATGAGTTATAATAACACTGAACTTTTAAAACCAGACGGTATAATTCCTATTAAATGATAATTTAAGCAAGCATGGAGATCAATAGGGTAGAAACCTATGGGCCTGCAGTACAAGGTGTAGGTCTGTAATACACCCACATCTATAAGTTCCTTATCCCTTGCTTACAGGGGTCCCCTCAGATGCTATTCCCTTGTACTCACCTTGCTATGATAGGCACATAACATTGGGTTGCATTAACTAATTGTTATATTTCTCTGTATTTAATATGTTTTATATGTTTTCTGACTGCAAAGATTTCATTTGAAGACATCTCTCCAAGTTATGGAGTTAATTTTAGTGATGATCCTCCTCTTTGGTCTTTGATAAATATGCATTATTGAGTAGATGGAAAATCAGGTCATGCCATGGCTATGGTCAGGATGAAGACCACAAGCCAATTAATTGTCCTGTAGATCTTTCACCACAAATAATCGAGAAGAGTTTATTTTCTTAGTTGATTAACAACAAAATAGGCTGCATTTTAATATTTTGAAAGTTTAACTTTAAAATAAAAGTCCAAAAATAATGCAGATATCAATAAACAGCAGTGATTCAACATTCAGGGAAATTCTAAAGGGATAAAAGGCATAAATAAAGCATTATAATATTTTGGCAAACAGAAATTGGCACAGTCTGTATAGTTATATTATTATATTTGCATAGAAGAGCGTCATTATGAAATGTTATCAACCAATTAAATCTAGTGTTGTACAATTAAAAATATATTTAGAACTGTATTTAAAAGTAATAATCTCACACTGCTGTATAATTTTGTACTTGTATAGCTTGTAACATGCTAAATTAACTAGAATAGTTGTTTTTTCATTGCACGGTTTTTATCTACTAATGTATAAAAATGGAAGGAAAGAAATAAAAAGTTAGATTTTTATGAGCATTAAAAATGTTTTGCATTTTATACCTCCATAATTGCCCAGTTTCAAGACATTTTTTAGTTTTAATGATTACAATTGCAAGTATTATATAATTATTTTTATATTTTTTACATTTATAATGATTGCTAAATATTTAAGAAAAAAAAAACCTACTTTAAAAATAATAGAGACAAATTTTCCATGATGAACTCATGCCAGACACATATAAACAGCTTGATACCATAATATTCCACAAGTCAGGGTGGTCTAACAAAGCATCATGTTAAATGATGTAATAGCAGTATGTCATTCAGACTGAGTGGTCCTATTTTTTGGTTGGCCATACTGCATACTGCATACAACAGAGAAAAGCAGTGATTGCCTGCATACATGCAACAAATTAAATCTGATTTCCACAGAAAAGTCTAAACATGATTAAATTAAAAAAAGGGTATTTGACAACAAAATACCTTGATAGGCAACTTCAATGAAAACTAATTTATGAAAATAATCCAAGACTACCATTGTAAAAATTCTGAAATCAATGCAGTTCTGGTAACCTCATATATATGTATGGGTTACAGGAGAAATCTACAGAATTTGTTGCTTCACCAGACTTTACCTTTTCTTCTTGTAAAGTTTATACAAATTAGTTGGTGGCAGAAGTCTAATATGTGGCTGCTAACAAATAATGAAGATTAATTGAGACAAACTCACTGTCATAGAATCACTTTTGGTTTCTCATTCACTCCCCACTCTCCCAAAAACCTGCAACTTGCTCCATTTTTAAAATTACTCCAATCCTTAAACATGACACAGCCAAAACACTGTCATTATTTCTATTCTTGACTCCCGAAGCCTTCTACTCATTGGTTTACCACTAGCACAACTGTCACCCATACTCATACCATACCCAGACCATACTAAGCTGGTTATTCATAAAAGGCTGAATGGTCACTTTAAAGGTGTGAATTCACCTCTATTTGCCACTTCTTCACAATGCTCATTATTATTAACTTTGTGATGCTGTAAATTTGCTTCCAATTCAGGCTCCTATAGCGGTCACAGACTTACAGAGCTTTTCCCACCACTTTGTACACACATGCTTACCTAATTCACCTATTCATCCAGCTTTAGGCTGCATTGAAGTTGCTAATTTGGCAAGGCGCACTGTGTCAAATTCACCAGTTTGACTTCACCAGTTCAAAGTGGGGATGGCAGGGCTCCTGTTTGGCATAAGGTGACTGCTCATTTAAAAGCTACAGACTTCGACCAAATGACAACATAAATACACTTAGTGGGAAATTGTGAGGATGACATCACTGCACTTCACTGGCCAAATGCTCTGCATCGTACTACTGTTTGACTGGCTATGACGCGCTATGCTGTAACTGCATCTTCGATTCTTCGGCAAGGGAATTTGCTCATCAGTACAGGTGATGTAGATTCACTTTGACAGTCAAATTTGCACTACTAAGCCCACTGCTCCACCTTTGATCCACTTTTCTGCCAGGCCCTGCACTGGGTACTTCTTTGGATTCACTTCATACTATATGTCCTTACTTATTAAATGTTGTTAAACACTGCCACTTTCCTAGTTGTCAAATACACACCGAGTCATTTTCCACACTCATCTCATTAACTTCTGCTCTCTTCTATACACATAACCTGCTATCATTACTCCTGTATTATACCCCTTCTCTGGAGCACTACCCTTAGGCTTATCAGACTGTCACCCACTCTTCATAGCTTTAAAACATCCTTGAAAACCTTCTTAAGGAAATCATCAAATCTCTCTAATCCTAGTCAAAACATCCTGTTCCCTAATACCTACTTGTCAATCCTCCTCCCTCATACTTTCTCCCTCCATCTTTGCTACTGGCTTATCTTGATCAAATTTACTCATATTGGGAAACAAATAGCACTTATGTTACTTGCCTGCAACGCGATCCAGTGGTGTCTCTCCGTCCTTCACCTGCCCGTGCTCTGTGCTCTGGTGACTGGCATCGCATTTTTGAGTGGCAGGTGTCGTTGCTTAGCAATGATGCTGGTACCTCCCCTGCAGCCGGCAGAGGATTTAAAAGGCTGCATTTTCAGGTATTCCTTGCCTGAATATCGTAGTGTTTAGGCTCTTGTCATTGCGTTGTTTGTTCCTCTAATAAAGAGTATATTTTTCCTGCATGAACCTGCATCTGTTCCTGTTCCCAGTATCCTGTACCTGTTCCCAGTATCCTGTACCTGTTCCCAGTATCCTGTACCTGTTCCCAGTATCCGCTACCTGTTCCCAAAAACCTGTACTCACTTCAAGTCAATCAGTTCCAGCTCCAAGTGTATTCCTTGTACCAATTCCAGCTGCCACTTATGGGGGGTGAGTCTGAGGGCCTCAACCAGGGAGTCTCCTTGCTGCAAAGGCCATACCCCTTTGCGGGGGTTAAGGGTGAAGAATAGAGGCTCCTTAGACTCCACTCTTCGGATAAACCCGTGTCAGTTCCGTAGTGTTAAGAGGGTCCACTTCTTCCGTGATACCATCCGTGACAACTTAATATGCTACTCCATGACTGGAAGCACCTATTACTCATGTTGCATAGCTGAAGCCCTTTCAGCTCTTGTTCTTTAGCTTCAGTTTTATTAGATTGTAAACTCTGTCAAGCATAGATTTCTAACCTTTTGAATTTTATCCTTTTATTTGATTTTATTTACTTATTTCATCATTTATTCATTGTCAGACAATGTCTCTTTCATCCCTACTGTACAACCCTGGGAATTATGTTGGAGAATATGTTTATTTTTATTAATAAAAATGATGTAAATATCTAAGCATACAAAGATATAGAGGTCATTATGTACACACATTTAGCTACTAAAATTCTAATTTGCCTTGCAATAATCTGTCATTTTTATGAGCTTTAGGGTATGATGAGGTCAAAGTGCAGGAAAAGAACAAAAAACATGTATAAAACACTAAATAGATTTACATAAGTGTTAGCTTAGATCACACTCGTAAAGTTGCAAAAATTGTA
The DNA here is from genome assembly GCA_019650415.1 of Pipa parva. Classification (NCBI taxonomy): domain Eukaryota; kingdom Metazoa; phylum Chordata; class Amphibia; order Anura; family Pipidae; genus Pipa; species Pipa parva. Next base: position 8,797 of record WMED01004111.1, read on the forward strand.
TTTTTATGCATCTATTGGCTCACAGGGTTATGTCTAACGTATACAGAAAAGTGATACATTTTTATGGTTTAGTCACAGCTAATTTCACTCAATAATTACTGATATACATCACTCAGTATCTATCACCCTATACAACTGGCCAGGAATGAGCCACACTCAGTTGCTTTGCCAGCACCTTAAAGGAGGAAGGGTAAGTAGTATAAAAATAGTGTGATTCTAAAGACTAGATACATTATTATTTAATAGTATTACAATATTTTTTTTAAATACATTTTGGGATTTAGCCTTTCTCTGAAACAAGTGCAAAAATAAAGAAAATTTATAAACTTAATATTAGTCCAAAATACTTTTTCTTCCACTTGAAATATTTTTAGGTTTACAATGACAGATTAAATGATTTCCTGTTAAAGCAATGTCATGTTTTTAAATGTTCTCTAAACAAGTAGGTTGGCAAATGCATAATTGAAAATATTTGGAAATGTCAAGGTGACAGACAGTTGGGTAAAGTACAAAATCACATTTAATATGACATATGATTTTCTTATCACCTTGTCCAAAATCCTTGCCTGTTTTCTTTTCTATAGACATAAATTTCTCCTTATTGTATATTGAATGTTAAAGCCACTAATGTTATCAGTTCATTCAACCATGTTAGTTTTCTAGAAGATCTAATAAATGAAAAGGGCAGCTGGATATTCAACATGAATTGCTTTCATGTACTAAACGTTCTGTTTGTTGCACCACACCATACAGTAAATAATCACTAATGTCATACACACTAAAAGCATCTTCAGTTTGGATTATAAGAGCTCTTATGAAAATTGACTGAACAAGACAGGAGAAGGCAATTACTACTTAGATTTGCTTATTAGTGGAGCTAACAGTCAACTAATACATTGCAGATTCTGCAAACCTAAATTTTATCGGTACTAGAGATTTTATCAAACACTTTTATAACTCAAAGATATACGATACAGTTGATTCAATACCAGTTCAAATACTGTATAAAGGCAGTCTTTAATTTCACCTTCAGAAAAACAAAATGAAAAAAACAGTATAGACACTGTAGCATAACTATCCCTGTAAGGACCCTGATGAAAGACTGTTATTGTACTGTCTCTCCCTGTATCACTGACACCATGTCCCCCTCAGGACCAAAAAAGCACAAACCTACAGAGATCCACAGGGACCGCAAGCTGTTTGTTGCTGCTGTGGGCAGGTGCCTAAGCCCCCTCGAGGTACTGGTCAAATAACAGCCATGATCACTGGTAGCCCTTTTATTGGTTAATTGCAGACAGCCTTTATCTGTTGAATATGATCTATTGTACATATAACACATGCTAGGTATATAAGCTGTATATTCATAAAGCTTATAATAATACATATTCATGGCTTGGGCCAAAGAGCCCTTCATAATTAAAGAAAAAGTGCAATTACCTTTAATACACTTTACAGTTTTCTGAATTTTTGTGTAAATTAGTGGTCCATATTTGAACAATAGCAGTATTTCCATACTTTGTTGTTACTGGCAGCCTTACTGACCATAAATCTCTCCCTAATGATGGAAGCTTTTAACAAAATCACATTTCTTACCCTGAATAGGTCATTGACACCTATATTGTTGCTGAATGCAAAGAGGCATGTTGGGAGGGGGGGGAGGGGGTAAAGGTGATAACAGGTTGGAATATTTTTATTTTCAATTGTTTTTCAATAGCAAATGCATATTACTAAGGTTGTCCAGTCTATGCTGAAAAGATAGACATTGCACTAGTTTAAACACTTTGCACTTTTAGAAGCACATACAGAGTATGTAATTTTACATTTCAGAATACTTTAGAGATATAAAGTAAATGGGTTTTCTTTTTTTACCTGGAAGATGCTGTTGAAACAATTCCATAGAATATCATGTTGAGAAGCAGGCAGAGTTTGCAACCATGCCTTTAGTATTGGCCTCCAGTCCAGCACTGATGAACTCATGAATACCATTCCATTTCTAGATACTGTTGCGGGAGAGGCATTATCGATGTTGTGAGGCTCAAATACTATTTTACAGTTTGGTGCCATTGGAATACGGTCCCCATTTGCCAATGTAAGAGTTTTGTTGTCATCAAGAACAGAATTCAGGTTTTCAATCCAGATAGCATCTACAGGTCCATCTAATACTATCCATATGTGCTCCCCCTGAATAAGATAAGCAAATACAAACACATACCCAGTAAAACAACTAATATTGCTGTATTCATAATGAATATGTAATCATAAGATAGATTGTACATGTATTATTTTAGCCACACACACCTTCTTTGCTTTTAATGTCTTTCTCCACAAGGTTGAAAATATACCATCTGTCCAGTCATTTGTAGCGACATCAAGAGTTCCAAACATCTGAGAAGCAGTTATTGCTTTGGGGTTCATTCTCATTTCCTTGTGAGGAGCCCCACAGTCTGTCATGGCCTTCATGAGGATGTTAATGCATTTAGTTTTTCCTGCACCACTGGGTCCCAGGGTCATCATTCCTTTAAATAAATAATTAAATTACTGATACAAGCTCGACCCAAAATAACTGAATCTGTTCACTTATTTTCTCATACTTCTGGAAGGTTGCCAAACATACTTTCAGATGCTGACATAAAACTACTAGTACAGTACTTTTAACCAGTAGATGTACTTACAAAAACATGTCTTACAGTTCCCAATAGCAAGAGGATTATACTCCTTTATTTTGTTTACTCATTATACTACATAACTGAAGAATGGTAAAATTAGTTTATTCCAAATCACAGTTGAATAACACAGGCAATAAAACATGTGTTACATTGTGCTGCTGTTAAGAAATGTTGAGTTGCCTTGTTTAACCACAGCATTATTCCAGCCAAACAAATATGAAAATTAAGAAGATAACCTTTTCATATTTAAAGAACCACTAACAAAAGAAAAACAGAAAAATCCATTTGATTTTCTTGGTAGTTAATTTTACACTGTGTTTGTAAAAATGTTGTTCTTGGATTTAAAACTCTGATTTTAATTGCATTCCATTTGTTTATCTATTCGCTGGATGCAGCCATCTTTCATCTGTTCAGTAAACAAACTATTTTCTGGAATTTTGTTACAAAGACAATATTATTACTAAATATTAAAAATAGTACTGCACAGAATAATCACCTGTGCCAATTAATTGCATTTTTTCTTTGGTAATCAAAGATAACAAACTATTCCAGTGATGAGAAGAACAAAGCCTCTAAAGTCTAGAAAAGTGGATTTACCACGAAAAACCTCAATCCTCTTGTTTCAATAAGATTTACAGGAAAGTATCTTCATGACCTTATAGTTTAATTTTTACTCACTTGTATAATATTGATTATGTCTCCTATGTATTAAAATTGTATTTTTAAACTGTTTAGCGCTATGTAACCTAGCAGTACTTTATAAAATTACACATACTGTACATACAAAAATCTGTTTGGCTTTATCAGATACTATAAAAAACCACACTTTATACAGAACATCAGTAGTCACTTTGGGTTCAAAAAGAGATGAAGAATAAATAATATTTTTCATAGGTTACTGAATGATTAAGCCTGTATATTTTCTCTCATAAGGTTGTGAAAGAAGCATTTTCTTTCAGGAATTAATTTGTTTGAAATCCAGTAGTGAACATCAGAAAGCAATTTTCCTCTCACTGAGCACTTTAAATATAACTAATACTGTAGTCTTCCATCTGTCAAACTCCATTTACTTCTCATACAAGTGTGTTACAGCATCATGGACGTGCTGTTTTTTCTATAATAATTCTTGTTAATTGCAACTATGTCATAGATTCTGTTGTGATCATAGATTGTGCATACATATAAAAAATGTATACATTTAAGATAATTAAAATGTAAGGACATTTTATTTTGATGCCAGATTTATAGGCATATCTTGAAAAAAATATATAAACATATGATATATTCTCCAGGCATGGCATGACAACACCTAAGTTCAAAGCTAAACTGTTTTAAATGCTGCAAATGATATTACAGATGTGGCGCCTTGTAGAGACATCATGGGACAGGATGACAAATTGCACTAGAAGCTTTTCTATACAATATATCCATGGAAAGAGTAGCTGTACTGTTTAGCTACCTTTTCCATGGATATACTTTATAGAAAAGGCTTCTCACGGCAAGTATCATACACACCAAGTCTCGCAATGTGCAGCCTGTTCTCCAGAACACTCAGAGCCTTTGCCCAAACGCTCAGAGTGTTCTCGTAATTATTAAACTCAGAAAAGCGAAAACGAGCTTTTCTGAGTTTAATAAATTTTTAACTGTAAATTTAAATGTAAAAGTTAACTGTTCAATATCGATATCCATATGCATTTTGATATCGATAACGTTATCTATTCCATTTCAAAAAACATATTTTAGGAACTAAAATCACACTCAGTGACCTTTGAATATAATGAATAACACAGAGAGTGGCTAAATGTAATATAGACGAAATTTACTGGAAAAAAACAAACGCCAACTTTACTAAATGTCATGATAAAATTGTTGGAACAATGATCCACAGTATTGATATCAATACCGTTATATTTTGGCGATATCAATATTCAGTGATAACAAGGGCCAGAAACCTAAAAAGGGCTTAGTAAATAGGATAAGAGATCAATATCTGTAAAAAAAAACAAACACTTTTTTCTATTCAAATTCAAAACGAAAATCAATTCGACTTTAATAATTATGCCTCTAGAGCAGCGATTTTCAACCAGTGTGCCGCGGCAGACACACTGGCAGGTGTGCCGTGTCAAAGTCGGCTCTGACTGTCGGCTAGCGCTGAGAGATGCGCTTCTCCCGAGCTAGCCAGCAGTCAGAGCCGGCAGTTCACGAGCAGCGCAGCAGCTACAAGCGCTGCTCGTGACACAAGGAGGGAGTCCTGTCTGACTCCCTCTGTGGACTGAGGAGGGCTCATGTGACCCGATCGGTTATGGCAAGGGTAGATTATTAGTTCTTCTTTATATATATATATATATATATAAATATATATATATATTACATGTTGCATATATATTACATGTTGTTGTATATACTGTATATAAAGTTAGAATAGAGTGGTCGTGTTTGTCCACAGATGTAAAAAAAAAAAATGAGTATTGCAGTATTTGGTGATACTTTTTTTATAGACTAACATTCATTTTAAATAGTCGAGCTTGTCCAATAGCCCACTCCTGACAATATTTACAGCTGCTCCAACAGTCTGTTTATTCTTATTCTAGCATTATATCTTCTTAACTGAACTTAGTATTGCTTTAGACTTGATAAAGAGAGGAAGGACCTCTCAAAAGCTTGTCTATTTAAAACAACTGTTAGTCCAATAAAAAAGGTATCACCAAGTATTTCAATACTCTTTTTTTGCATCTGTGGACTAACACAACCACCCTATCTTAACTTATATATATATATATATATATATATATATATATATATATATATATATATATACTGTACAATGTGTATGTATGTGTGGTTAGCTGCTAAAGAGTGGACTTTAAAGACACAATAAAAAGTTAAAAACCCTTCATTTATTTTTTGCTAGTCTTTTTGTTGTAAAGCACTGATAAACTTCAGTCACAAAAATATATTATGCCGGTATACCTGTACACCACAGGGAACTTTCCTCATAAAGGCATTCTTACATATGTTCTGTTTCCAAAAGTAATTTAACCTGTCACTGTTAAATAACTATTTTGCAATCCATATTATTAACTTATGTTTTGAATTTGGAACCACTTTCTTAAAGAAACTGCTCCTCTATTTATGTCTTTCCTACTTCATCTTTAACAAACTAAATTAGAATTCTAAGGCAGGGTCATAATCCACAGGCTTGACAATTCTAAAAAAAAATATAAGAATGAAGCAGGATGGCAGCAGCTCTACTAGATTTCACACCTGAAATATCTGGTTGGTTACTCAGATTCCTTAAGCCTTGAAGTCAATTTGCTAAACTGATCCACAATGAAAAGTTATCTTTCATCAACTCAAACACATTGCCTCCAGTGGCTAATTAATACAGAAAGTGGCAGAATGCTTGCATGGGTTTACAGAAAAACATTTTTGCACCAGTCAAATTCTGATACAGCTCTGCAACTACATACTCAAAAAATAAATATGATATTAATAGGGTGAAATTTATTAAAGTCAGAAAGACTGCTGTTGGGGGGGTTATTCACCAAGGTGCGAATTCTCAAACAGCAGATTCCCTTAGCAAATATGCAACAATTTTCCCATTGTAAAGTCGCGACAATTTTTAAAGTTAAGTATGCAACAATTTTCCCATAATAAAGTCGCGACTGCAACAATATTCTCAGTGTAAAGACGCGACAGCGACAGTAGCAGCCTATTGCGACTGTCTTTATCTGTCGAATACACACCTAGACACAACAAATCGGACTTAAGTGAATAACTTCCATAGTCTTTTGGAGATTACCGTGCGAGTTTTTCCGGTCTCGATTTTTCGATATGCAGCATACAGTAGAATTTGTGGTGCTTTTTCACAATGGATTAAGAAAATGAAATGAAACTAAAATACAAAAAAGAATGATATAGCAAGTAGCAAAACTTGGAAAACAATGTATTTTCTCTTTATTCAGTCTCCAAGGAATGGAAAACTCTTTATTTTAATCAGCAGAACAGCCACTACACATTTTCGAAGCATTTATCTGATAGTTCACCCAGCTATTTTTCACTGCTGTCTAGTATTGTACATATGCTTTTAATTCACACAGGTGACTGAGAATTTTTGCAGTACTAATAAAGAAGCTTTGCCTGTATAGGATCACCAGCCTTAATTTTCTTTAGACCTTTCTATCCTTTTTTGTAATTTGATTTCTGGTGGCGGGTTTGAGGGATGAAAGACTTAACAGATACTACGACTGAAAGCTGTCTATGTTGAAACATTACCAAGACACTGCCAAAATAATCTATTTTGGGAATTCATGTCATAAAATGAATATAAGCCCATTTATGTTAAAGCTCTGTTCTGTACATTTAAGCTGCCAGAAAATTCTGTTCAGTTTACTTTAACTAATGAGCTGTCTGTGCCATAGAATATTAGTCCAGCTAAGAGACTATTTATTGAAACACATATACATGTACAATATGTATGTATGTATCATTTTATTTATAAAGCGCCACAAATTTACACAGCGCTGTACAATTCACGTAATATTTTTTAGTCACTTGACTGCTCATGTATTTTTGTAATGTTTGCTGGAATACTGTGTAACGAGCAGTGCTTGCAAGCACCTCTTGTCACTTCTGCTAGCTGAATGCCGGCAGGCACTGTGGATACTTAGTTCTCTCAGTGCTTCTGGGTTGCTAGCCAATCCGGAACCACTGACATCATGCAAGATGTCAGCGGCAGCAAATTCAAAAGGGGCTGAGCACTGTTACACAGTGCTGTAGCATTAATGTCAAATCCCTGCAGTTTATGCTGCTGTTTCACTGTTATGCTGCTTGTGCCTCCTCAGAGATTCCTGTTTCAGATGTTTGAGTATCAGCTCTTCAGCCAAGCCTGCTGGAAAATCTTCAAGTCAGCTTCTGGCTTTCCAGTTCTGCTTCAGCTTCTGGTTTTCAAGTCCTGCTTTAGTTTCAGCTTCTCTGCGGACCCTGGAGTGTCAGCTCTTCTGCTCAGTTTGCTGGAATATCTTCAGGTCAGCATTTAAGCTCCAGTAGAAAGATAATACAAATGGATGCACAGTAAGTACCCAATAAAAGGGGAAGCAGCTAGTGTAAATACAGTATAGATATATGTATATTAAAAATACACTACGATGATATAAATATAATTGGATCTATATAGACAAAACCAGGATGCTGCTTCCAAATATAGTGGTCTACCTATCCACCAGCAAACAGAACGAAAAAATGAATGTGATCACATGGAATATGTGCCAATATGAAAGCGCAAAAAACCAACAAAAAACAAAAAAACAGTGAAACAATGTCTCACAATATAGTGTCCAAAGTAAATGAATAAATTATCAAACATGCATTGTTTGATAATTTATTAAACATGCATTTAAGTGGTAGTCCATAGTGAACATGCAACAGAAAATATTTATGCGAATAGTTCCTGATTCTTCCTGTATTGCTTCAATCTGAAAAAACACACAAATGTGCACTGCACCCCTTATGTGCTTGCACTTACCAAATGTTGGCAAATCAAATCGCGCGAAGATACATGTGTCAAAGATACATCCACAGATCCTCAAACATATAATAAAGATTTAAACCAGAAAAAAAGGAATATAGTGAAGTAAGCCTTTATTAGGACTCATATAAACAACAAAATCGATGTACTCACAAACCAATGCAGTAAATGAGCAGGTACAGATAAGCATACAGATTAGCTACAGTCTGTTTCTGTATGCCTATCTGTTATCCACTTGTGCTTCCAGTGTTTCAGCCAGCTGCCACCAGTGGGGGGTTAACCCGAGGGCCACGATCTGGGAGGTGCCTTCTGCAAAGCCCAGTACCTCCTTGTGGGGTTTAACGGTAAAAACTTGGCCCTCCTTAGACTCCACACCACTGTGTTATCCCATGCCAACCCCACTGTGGTAAGGAGAATCCACTACTCTTCTGTTTTGAACTTTTCCTGCACTTGTTCCAGTTGTTCCTGTTCCACTACACCTCAGTGCCTCTAGAGGTCCCTGGGTGCTCCAGCTCCTTTAGTGGCATCTAGTCCCGTGGTTCCCCGTGTGTTTCCCTGCATTTCAAATTTCACGTTTCTGCACTTCACTGCCATTATCTTTTCAGTGTTTAAGTGACTAAATCCAAAATAAATATTTGAGAAAATGGTTTAATCCCTTGGTTTATCGGGTAGAAGAGAGAAAATGATAAATAACAAAGAGAATAAAAAGCATTGCTATTATTTATACTACTATACTATGGTGACATAACCAGACAGGGCTATAATATAGTGACATATGTGAGGATGACTGTAATTCGCTAAAAAAACACCTATATATGATGAATTGCTACAAAATGTAACTGCTACTATTCACCTAACAACATTTAGAAATCACTACACAGAAATTTGCTCCATTGCAGTGAAAAATTGCAAAATACTGTGCTTGTTCTTTTCAGCAAAACACAGAGGAACAGGATGTGAAGAGGAATCCCTGAAGAAAGCAGGGGCAGCGCTAGAGCCTAAAATACTGATTAGTGAGTACATCACCCTTCCTAAACACCCCTAGACATAACGAGCTCCTTTAAAATGCACTGTTGAATTTGCTACACAATGGATGAACTGAGATGAATTGTTGCAAATTCATTTGGGGATAAAAATTCACTCTTTGATGGATAATCCCCTAAAACAAGGAAAATCAATCTCTGGTAAGTCCAGAATGAGATGTTTGAATAAATCTATATTTATCTATAGGTGGAATGCATTATTTCGAGAATTATTAGCATGCTCACCATGTCTCACTCTTTGTGTCTCATACAACTGAATAAGTTTAAGAATCCAAGGTGGGTGATGGATAAGACCTGCTTCTTCTGTTTGCTTCTGAATAGCAGCTTCTAACTCTGGATATCCAGCTTTATCAAGAGTAATTCCAGGAAACAGGTCATTAATCAGACTCATAAACAGAGGTTCATCTTCATCTACCTGTGAAAAAGCATAGAAAGACGAAAATAATCCTTTGTACTGTTTTTACTGGTAGAAACAAGTCAGCAATTTAATTCTAAGGTTCACATTAAACTCAAGAGTTTGCTAAAACTCTGTAGATTAACCCACCAGAAATACATTTATAAGAAAATAATTATTTACTCACTTAAAGTGTACCTGTCACCTCAAAAGTCTAATACTAATTTAGGTTCTACTAATGAAATAAATGTTTTTGTAATTATAATTATAAATAAATAAATGTTTTTGTAAATATATATGTTTTTTTTAAAAATGCATCTTTATAAAGCATTTTTCTGTCATCTCCCCTGTCAGCCTGACTTTTTTCCCCATCAGGCTGGGCAGGGCTAAATAAATGATGATTGACATTAATGCTCCTCCAATCAGATCTCTTAAACCATGATCTAGCAGGGAAAACTATATTTTTTGTCTTTTTCGGCAATAACTGGAAGAAAGGTTGAAATCACGTTTTTGTTTCTTTTCGTCCCTGTTTTTTTTTTACCATTTTTCAGTGAAAAATGCTTGAAAAAGGGGCAGATAAAGGGGCAAAAAGGTCAAAAACATAATTTTTGAACTTTTTGCTGGATTTTTGGCAAAATAATTTTTTTAAAAAAAGTCATTTTCAACTTTAATAAATTTTGCCCAATTAAAAGTGAAGACTTATGCAATTAAAGTGCAGAAAATGTAGATTATTTCACTCGACATGATGAACATGTGTGTCCTTTCAGTAAAAAGTTATCTACTGGAAGGCTCTAACATATTTCTAAATATTATTTAAAGAGGTCACAGGAACATACCAGCTTAGAGAGATTCATGTCCCTGAGAACTCGCATTACTACCGTTTTCTCTGGCTCATTAGGATTGGATCTTTTAACTGCTCCCAGTGTTCTAAGCACAGATAATATATTCCTTAACCCAAAGTCATAGTGAACCTAGAAAAAAGAACAAATATGTCAGTACTATAAGTTAGCATACAGAGGAATAAAGTTCAATCTTACACACACACACACACACAAAAACAAACAAACATATTTTGCCTTGAAATGACAAAAGAGCTTTGCATACTTCATCATATAATTCCCTGTTATCTTCTGACAACACTCAAAGCTAACATTTTACAATCATTTAAATTTGTGCTTGTTATAGTAGTGTGTTCGTGACTTTCTTTTCTGTCAAACTGATAAATGCAGGATGAATTAGATTTCAGTAGAAGCATAACAGCTGTAATCTTTGCAAAATACAAACAAAATCATAGACAAACTATAATTTAATAATGACATTGAATGACAAATTCTAAATGAATGGATTAACCTGACTTTTTAAATTGCACTTATGAATACTGCATAATGCTAATATATTTGTGGCATCAGCAGGATCAGCAACTATGCCAGACATGTCACCTTCCAAATATCATGTTTGCTGCACCAAATAAATATCTGTACACAGAATCCCATGTAACCTAAAACCTAGATTAGATTTGTTCGGTTGCTAATCTTTAATGGTAGTAACTTACCACCCTTCAGTTATGTTATGCAGCCCTGTACGTATGATAGGTTTATCACAGAAACCATTTAAAACTTCAGATGTTGTGAGAGCTTTTATTTTCTATGGGATATTTATACACCAATACAGGCATAACTAAGTTACAAAAAAAAACTGGTAGGAAATGGACTCCTTTAAAGGTGAAGGTTAAAGGTAACTTATAGGGCCTCATTGACTAAAGTCCTAATAGTCGCATAGAGCTATGAATTCATGTCTAGTAGCCACTTCTCCATGATGTCTTATTGAGCAAAGTGGCAAATACACGACCAATTCGCGTGACTATGCTAGTCGCGTTCTCACAGAGCTCTTTGCATTATTTTGCGCACATATGCACAAGTAATTCTACTATGGACTTAGTAGCAAATTTGCATTTGCAACTGCTCTGATTCACCTGTTTGACTTCACCATTTCAGACTGAATGAATTGGAGGATTGTTGGCAGGTCTCCAGCTTTGTGTAAGGTGAATAGTCATTCAAAAGTGACAATGGTGACTGCGACTAAGTGACAACATGACAAAGGGACAAGGTGATATAGAAATAGATAGAATATTCACAGAATACAGTTAGTGGGATATGGTGAGACTGATGTCATTGCCCTTCACTTGTCAAATTCACCTCACTATGCATGAGTTCTCATCCTACTTCTATGTGACTGATTATGCCACACTACGCATGCGATAGCATTCACCACTGTCCACCTGTTTGGCAAGTGTATTCTCCACTGAGAAGTGAATTTATGTTATTTTGATGAAATGACTCAAATTGTAGCAAGGTGAATTCGACACGTGAATTTGGGCTTTAGTCAATGGGGCTTATTACTATTCTAATTGTCATACTACAACAATTGGGTTGATGTGGACATTTACAGGAATCTATAAAAAATGCAGACCACAAAAAACTTGTGGTCTGCAAGCTACATGCCTACAATGGTTGCTCTATGAGACTTTTTATGTGTTACTATAAATATAAATAAATACTGGAGCTTGAACATGATTCCATGGGCTAATTGGGTATTATTCTAGCAGTCCTGCTACAGTGGTTGGGTGGGAATGTTCATCCACTGAATTCTGTTTAAATAAGCAGTAAGTCGACTAGGGCAGCGGTCGGCAAACCGCGGCTCGCGAGCCACATGCGGCTCTTTAGAGCCTT
>WMED01004112.1:9397-21150 GCA_019650415.1 Pipa parva
TGAACCTAGCCTAAAGGTTTAATTTTTCACTAACAAAAAAGAGGAAAAAAAACACACACAATTGAAGTCACTATTAGCAGAATATATCTGTATGAGCAAAAGGCGATAATGAGACACACTGCTATATAACTTCAAGATTGTTATTATTTTTACAGTTCTAAAATGTATTTAATATTTTACTTTCCAGGTGAAAAGCACATGAGGTATGGTTATCCAGACTTGCACTTTGACATGAATATGGCTTATGAGAAAGAGGCAGAACTTATGCAGTCACAGATGATGGATCAGGCTATTAGCAATGCTATCACTTACCTGGGAGCAGATGCACTTCGGCCACTCATACACCACTCAGCGACCGCTATGACTGAAGTCCCACCCATTGTCAGTTCAGTTTACTCTCAGGTCTATCACCCAGCCAGAGTGGAGAGGCCCACCAGCAGGGAGACCTCAGACAGCAATGATAACAACATTGATGGCCCAATCTCTCTTATCAGACCAAAGAGCCACCCTCAGGAGCGAGAGGCATCTCCCAGCAACAGCTGTCTCGATACCACTGACTCAGAGAGTAGCCACGAGGACCGTCAATCTTACCAGGGGAATCTTGCCTTAAACTCAAAGAGGAAGCAAAGTCCAGTGTATCCTAAAGAAGATGGAAAAGCACTGGATGCTACTAAGTCCAACTTAGGTTCTTCTAAGGATGTCTACAGAGTTTTCAACAGTGAAGGAGAGCAGATTAGGGCTTTTAAATGTGAGCACTGTCGGGTGCTTTTTCTTGACCATGTTATGTATACGATCCATATGGGCTGCCATGGGTACAGGGACCCATTAGAATGCAATATCTGTGGCTACAGAAGCCAGGACCGCTATGAGTTTTCATCACATATTGTACGGGGCGAGCACCCCTTTCACTAGCTCATTATTGGACGGGGTTTTTATGAAGTAGAACTGCACATGGAGAAATACTGCACTTATGTTTTTCATGTCAATTATTAGGTACTCTTAAAGCATTTACTTTTAGTTGCTTTTTTAAACAAATTGTAGTCACATATTGCATACTGTTTTCTACCTGTATAACAAAGCTCTTTCATATTCCTCAGAAAGCATAACAAAATAATGTTTTGATTCAGCTATATTAAGGGGAAAAAAAGCAAACACTGAATTTTCCCAGGGTTCTTTGTACTTCCAGTCTCTGACCTCACACAATTTGGCAGTGGATCAGGTGGCAAAATCCTGGTGTACTTTTGATAGCTTATAGAACTGGAATTGGCTTTGCCCAATAAAACCATTTAGGAATTTTTGTTATATATTTTAAAGTGGCAGACAGGGTTTAGGAAGCTGTAATTCTTTGCCTTCTCTTCTAATTGTGACTACAATTGAGTAGGCTTAATAATAAAAAAAAAATCAGTGTAGGGCAAGCTTTTTGCCACTGTCCACAGACATTTGCAGCTTCCTAACCTTTTACTGCTAACTGCATGTAATTACTTTAAATTATTTATAAAGTGCTAATGTTAGTAGCACTTTAAAAGAGGAGCAATGTGTTGAGTGCTTTGATAGTAGATATCTACTTGCTGTTAAAAAAAAGTGTGGGCTGTTTCTGCACTTGTGCTTTTACCATTGTATGTTTAAAGTTGTAACAATTTAATTTACATCTATTATGATCCATAGACATTTCTTCACCCTCTGTGCAGTTGTTCATACTTAGTACTCAGTTGACATTGTTTCACTGAGAGCAAACCTTTCAGACATGTCACCTGAATTGAAAAGCTATTTCAGGGTCCATTGCATGACCCTACAAAGTTAAATACAATGTGACGTGCAGCACAAACTGATCCATTCATATCATACCTCAAAAGTAACAAAGGATTCATCCCCGATGTGTTGGCAACATACTTGTAAAGAGAGCATACCGAACTCCATTTTTCACCAGCAAACTGTAGAAAGATGAGCAGTTGAATGGTGTATCCAAGCAATATGTTTTATTTCAAACATAAAACATTATTTAAAGTTAATTCTTTAGTGTTATGCATTTAGAGGAAAATACTCTTTGAAGTAAGCTTTTTTTTTTTTTTAAAAAAAGTCAAATTTCTATTTCTAGTTTGCTTAAAACCCGACACACTTTTTTTTTTTTTTAGTTAGTATTTTTAATTAAGATCTTACTACCTGCCGATTCTTTGCAGCACATCATTGTATCATTGTATCATTGATCTGACATCAGTTAAGAGGATTTTTCTCTGGTATACTCACCTGCAAGGAGTTACCTATGTGACTCATAAAATACTTAGATTAACTACCACTCCAAATGTTTTACATTCTGGATAACTCAAGCGATCCTACACTCCTATATAGAGCTCCTTTTGTATTCAGCTTAACATGCCTATCAAATCCATTTCAGAGCTGCTGATGCTGTTATTTAGGAACGGACCACCATGTTCAAAATAACTGATTTTTATATGTATTAAACAAGATTTGGCTGCTGCTTTATAGTAGAAGAGTATTGAGCAATAAGAAAGAGAAATGATGGAAATAGAGAAATTGTAGGTCTGCATTATCTCCCTGATGTTAATAGAGTTCCTTGACATTTGTTATCAATGAACTAACAAAATGAGCAGATTCACACATTTTAAATGCAAATAACCCATTTTTCATTAATTTATTAAAGTAATTGAACATACACATGATACAAATTAATTTTCAGCTGGTACAGTCCAACCATTAAATACATAGTTTATATTATATGTAGGAACAACACATGGTATGGTGGGTTACCAATCCATCCATGTTTATTTTAATATCACACTCTTGCTTGTAGCTGAACTACTTACAGAAGAACAAGTGTTATTGTTTCCTATAGGTCAGGCCAAAAGGGCTATAAATATCAGTAAAATTTTCCCCACAGAAAATAATAAGAGCATGTTTTAGCAGCCTGACAAAGCTGTTTGGCTCATACAGTACAAGACATGCATATTGCAATGCTTCATTGATTTAGGCACAGACCTGAAGCTTTTTACCAAACATGTTCTATTGTTATTGTAACATCGTCACAATGGAACTTTCAAATGGAGTATCTACTATTTTTATAGTTGAAGCCTCCCAAGCTACTATGTCAGTGATCCAAAATGCAACAATCTCCTACTGAGGATGCAGATTGCTGCTGTTCATGACATATAGAGGATATAGGCTGTTGCTCTAAAACATAAAAGGGACATTAGCACTAAGTAGCATACCTTTAAACCAGTCAAGAACTGTCTTCCATAATTGTAAAAGCAGCTGTAACTGTTCCATTCAAAGAAAAATGCCTGTCAGCAAATCTAAGTAATTACTGACACATACAGTAAGGAATTTCAATAATTACTATTGCTGGTCGCAGACCTGCAGCTTTAAATAGACCTATGGTCACAGACAGTGTGCATCATTGCATGAAATTGCCAAGATCATTGGAACATGCGGTAGTCAAAATTTGGTTAGTTCCCTGAAGAAAAGAAGTCAAGAAAGTAGCAACAACAGTTTAATGAACACTGGGACAGCAGAGTTATGCACCGTGTTAGCCATAGATTTAAGCAAAGACAAGGGAGTATAGGTGATACCTTTTATTGGCTAATGGAATAGATGGTAAATGCAAGCTTTTGAGGCTCCTAAGGCCTCATCATTAGGTATGATGAAGATGATGCCTGATGAAGAGGCCTTAGGAACCTCAAAAGCTTGCATTTACCATCTATTCCATTAGCCCTGGGGTCAGCAACCTTTTTGGCTAAGAGAGCCATATACGTGCGGCTCTGCTCAGCCCTTTTGAATCCGGAGCCACTGACGTCATATGTGACGTCACATAGGTGATGTCAGCGGCTCCAGATTGGCTAGCAACCCAGAAGCTGGTGATGTCAGTGGCTCCGGATTGGCTAGCAACCCAGAAGCGCTGAGAGAGCTTTGTCTCTACAGCACTTGCCGGCAATTAGCCGGCAGACTGTAATGAGCAGTGCTTGCATGTTGAGCACCGCTCGTTACAGTCAGAGAGCCAGATGCAGCCATAAAAAGAGCCCCATCTGGCTCGAGAGCCATA
Organism: Pipa parva; assembly: GCA_019650415.1. Lineage (NCBI taxonomy): Eukaryota > Metazoa > Chordata > Amphibia > Anura > Pipidae > Pipa > Pipa parva. Next base: position 13,452 of record WMED01004112.1, read on the forward strand.
GGTTGCAGATCCCTGTGTTAGCCAATAAAAGGTATCACCTATACGCTCTTGTCTTTCCATGAACACTGGGAAACACACTTTCCTCACAAAAACTAAACAGTATAGTTTTCCAAACAACATTAGTTTACACAAAATTACTTTATAGGTAGAAATAAACCATTTATTAGCAGTATCCCTTTCTGTAACAAGTAATGTATGCTGCATTGTGTTGCATTAACAATAGAGACATCATTATCAATGCCGATTCACAGTAAATAATGATATTGTGCATTTTGCCACAATACTTGCCCCCTTTTTGGCATCTCTGCTGTTTGTTATCACTATTTTAGACTGCAGCTTCTTGAATTAATGTGGTGAAAAAATTTAATTCATTTAATAAAATGAATTGAAAAATGTAAAAAAAACAGGCAAATGCCCAATAACATTATTTACCATCATCTGGCACTGATTAATATGCTGTGATTGTAAGACCAGTGAGTGTACTTCTTTTGAATCCTTTGCTGCTTTTATTAATTGTTCTGAACAACTGTCACAGTAGATTACTCCATCATTCTTTCATGTATTGTCACTGGTTCAAGCATCCCAAGTAGTAATACCATGTTTTTTTTTAATTTATATTTACAGCATCCGTAGTCAGTGCTTTGGAGAGCTCTGCAGTTTATGAATAGGAAAAAAAACTAAAAAAAAATGAGAATTAAAATCTCCGATTGTTATTTATTTTATAGTTTTTCCCTACAAATCAGAGAATTCTCCAGATATATGAAATAAAGGGTATTTTGCAGTAACACAGCCAAAGCCCCCTTTCCAGCAGTAACTCTTTTTCCACTGGTAGCAGGGCAGGACTGTTACTCGGCTGCCTTTATTACACTAATGCTAGGAAAACCAAGTCATCTCTAATGTCCACTCTGGGACTATCGAGTACTATCAGAAATATTACTGATATTTTAAAAAAATGCATAGTAGGAGTGGGCTCAGCAAATGTTGATAAGGAGCTGAAAGATTGCTAACCAAAGTTCTGTGAAACGTATTTATTGTTTATTATGATAGCTCTGGTGCATACGATACCAATTGACATTTTGTGATTGAGCAATGGGTCCTTGGATCTACTTTTGTGGTCAGCCTAAGATACCTTAGTTTAACAGTGAACCAATCAAATGTTTAAATTTATTATTCATGACATAGATAAGTAAATGGTAACTACTGACTGGACACTATAGGTTGCTATAGTGGGGGCAGACTCTGCCCAAGTGACTGAAAATGAAAGTGTTCTCTAGAGTGTGTTTCCCTCAGTATGACTGTGGAATTGAGTGATTGATCTTTATTGATTCCATTTCCAGAGACCTATTTTTCAGATTTTACACTGTTAATTTCAAGTAAAATAATGGCTTTGTGTTGTTTGATGGGGATTAATGCTACTAACTGTGTTAAGTACAACCACTGGTTTGCCTCAGATTTACTTTAACTGCTGTATTGATTAATAGCACAGTATTCTCATAACCAAAATTACTCCCTTAACAATACAAATATTCTTTCAGTCTGACACAAATTGCTTCGCTAAAATTCTGACTTTTGTCAGAAATTAAATGAAAAGGGATTCTGGCATGTAATTCTGTTACACAAGTTGTAGTGAGAACATTATTTGTTTCCTTCCATAGAACTGTGACTCCCTTTTTTGAAAGCACTCCATTTTTCTGAAAGCCCTGCGGCTGCTAGAGCATTCACAGGGCTGCAATGCCCATCACTGGAATTTTGTGCATTTCTACTGAAACTAGAATCTAGAATCTTTATTACAAAAAAAGACAATTGTAACTTTCTCTTTGTTTTACTTACCACTCCATATACTTTTTATTGTCATTCAATTCAATATTAGGATCTATTTTGTCACCTCTGATGGACTGTTCTTCAGAATTATTTCACAGGTCTAACTTTAGGAGGATTCAACGGTACGTTTTGTACGGTGCCATAAAGAGGGAGATAATGAGGAATATTTCAATCTGCACTTCCTCCATCAAGGCCGAGGCAATCCTTATCTGTTAGGGTATATGCGCTGTTCTGTATGTGGGAACAAAACCTTGGGAAAGGTTGTACAGGGGCCATGAAATCCCAGGCTTACCTCAAGTGACATCTTTTTCGGCTGAAGAGGATACACCAATCTGTCCCTTTTGCTATGCACTTAATGATGTCCGACAGCACTGGAATCCTTTGTTGTTTATTTTTAATGTACATTGTTGCAAAGGATGGACTTTGTTTTTTTCTTATACTGTGATCAATGATATAAGTCATCATCAATCCCGGGAAATTAATAATATAGTTATTTCCTCAATTTCGTGTAGCAGCTTTTTTAACTTAAGTACCATTTGGGTTGCATCAAAAGCAAGTATTCACTTATTAAGCTATAACAGGAATGTCCGGCTTCTGTTTCATGAATACATGTAGCCTATAAGGATGAAAGACATCCATTTTGAGGCACAAGTTACTGACTAACCTGTATTCAAGCATGGATTTTCTTTCATTCCAAATAACATCTAGTACCAGTATTGTACGTTTCTAAGCTTGGTTAAAAAAGCTACATGGCATGAATTGGACATAATTTAGTTTGTGTATATTTTGTGAACTGTACATTTTTCCTTTTCAGGTGAGTGCTGTGTACAGTTGCTGTGTAATTTCCTGCTAATGTTTACAGATGCCTTACTACAGAAGGACAGATTCATCTTTTTGTTTGATAAACTAAACCATAATATATGCATATATATATCTTCTCCTGGATAAATTAAACCAAAAATTAAACATATCATAAATGTAAAGTATCACTTTTTTTTTCTTAAAACAAGCATTATTCAGGTGGAGCAACCTTTAATGCAGCATGAAGTTAACCATTCAGTGGATCAAATGATTTAGCTTGGTGTTTAATGATGCCTTGAAGGCTGTTCCGTCTGCAGTTTGTATTGTTAAACTTTATTCGAACATTATTACAGTTACACTATTTTTTTTTTTTTTTGGTGTCAGGTTTTTTTGGACAGTTTCACTATCCTCATGAGTCAAAGCAGGCAAAATATTGAGTTTTGTTTAAAATGAAAATGGACCTTTGACTGGGTCATCTCCCAAAATGGACAGATCCCTTGTTTTACTCACCAGAACAATTCTACTTTTTAAACAAAAGATGATTCTTTCCTTTTTCATTTGTTTATCAACGAAAGCTTGAATGTTATCTTCATTCTAGCTGTAATTTTCCATTATCAGTTAAAATAATGTATTACAGTGCTGGCCAGCTCGGCTGCTTATTATACTACACGAGTTCTTGGACCACATTTTTTTAAAGAGATGACGTACAAATAAGTAGGCAGTTTGGGAGCCATACAAATCTGGCATCTAGGACCCCAGTAATATTAGGTACACCTGGGCTCCTTTGGACACTTGAGTCAACCAGATTGTCAGCAAATCTGACTACATAGAAATGATTGGGATAAGCAGAAAGTGATCTGCTTGTAACATGACTGTAACTTTGTAACATCTGATTAAGACCTGTTCAAATAATTCAGTACATTGCTAGTGGAAGAAACAGGACCAACTACTTATAGGTATATAGGACCACTCTTTCATTCCCACTAAAACTTCCAGAGGAAGGGCTTAAAACTTGACATTGCGCAAGAGGTTTTATGTCTTTATTTTATTTCTTTGCCTCAATTTACACTGTGGAAGGTCACCTAAATGAAAAAAATACTTATATGTATTTAGAAATACATTTAAAAAAAACAATAGTCATTTAAAACATTTCTGATTCTAGGGTCTTTCTAAATGTAATTTAGAATAATAATTTACACAAAAGAAAAAAAAAAACATCCTAAATGTCATTTGAAAGTTACTTCATTGCTGCTCTCTACAGCCTCCCAAAGCTATTTTGAAATGAACTTCCTCTTTAAAAATAATTTAAATCCAAGCTGGTATACAGTATATTATGAAAATAAGATAATATGTTCTTTGCTGTATTACTTCTATGAAGGTCTTTATGTTACAAGATGGGCTCCCAGAATTTATAATTAGTAAGTAGTGTTTAGATTGGGGAAAATTTTAACCTTTTCCTTCCAGAATGGACTCAGGGCCTTCTGTCTAAAAAAACAAATAGACACTTTATAGGTTAGACAACCCTAAGCTTAGCTGGCATAGGATGTTGGAATTGTTAGTTTCTCAGCCACATTGAATACAAAGTATCCCAGTTATGTGCGTTGTTGTTACGTTCTTTACCTGTAAATAGTAAAATTATTCCCATAAACCCGGGGAAAAGTGGATTGTAAAATCGAATTTCGTTATAGCTCATTGCTTGTACAGTCTGTTTACATATTTTTGTACTGAAATGTAGTTTTATATTTAAAATGGGGGGGAAAGGGGGTGGGTAAAGGAAAAAAAATTCTACAAATGATTTGAAAGATCAGTGAACCTATGGTACGTCATATTTGTGATGCATCTGTTAGAAAAATCTGTTAACAAACTCATACAATTGTATATTTGCCTTTTATTTTCTTTAGTTTTTAATTCTGGTTGTAATTTTTTTTTTGCTTTAAATATGTATATCTTTGTATAAGAAACTGGAAGCTTTATTGCATATTATTTAGAGAAAATGAAATTGTAAAGTTGTAAAAGTTCTTCTAAGTAAAAAATACAATTTGTGGAAACCAAATACTAATTGTGTTGAGTATGTACATAAAGAGCTACTGATCAGAATTTAGTATAATGAGTATATTAGTGTTTTGTCTCTATTGCTACTGTAAGCTTACCTCTTATTCCATATTTGTCATATACATTATTCTGCTCTGATTTCCTTTTTCCCTGTCTCTCTCAATTTAATGTCACCGCCCATGAAAGTGAAAGCAAAAATTAATGTTGAAAAGGGAATGCAATAGCCATGGTAAAAAAACCGAAAAACTCAAAATGTTAGGTGCTTATTTAGCAATGTAAGAATTCAACTGTCGAAGTGCATCACCACAGGTTGTTAATGCTCCGATTCTCTTCTTGTTTTTCACTAAACAAAAGATTCCCATCTCTTGTGTAGTGTGACTTAGTCATACAGTAGGAACCCTACCATCAGCCCCCTGATTTGTTATTTCAATCTGGTGAACGGGACACAATATGCCTTGACTAATTTGTTACTGAGACAGACTTTGCTGCTTGAATGAATAGGTGAATTACCTGTGCACGCGAATTTAAAGTGGTGTGTAGTGCTCCATAAGTCTATGGGCCTCGTTGACTAAAGTCTGAATAGTCTCGTAGAGATATGAATTTGCATCTATTCTCCACTTCCCCATGTTCTCGAACAAATTCTGTGAAGCGGCAAATATGTGACTAATTCGGGTGACTACAATAGTCACAATCTTACGGAGCACTTCACATCAGTATGCGTGCACATGTGTACAGGTACTTTGACTATTGACTTAGTGGAGGAGTGTGTCGAAGGTGCAAATGCGAATAGGTGAACTGCTCTGAATTCACCCGTTTGACTTTGCCACTTCAGACTGACGAACTGGGGGTTGATGACAGGGCTCCAGTGTTGCATATGGCGACTATTCAAAAATGACAATGGTGACTGGGACTAAATGACAGCATGACCTGGGGACAAGGTAATCTAGAAATAGAATATTCATAGAACACAGTTAGAGGGACAGTGTGAGACTGACGTCACTGCCCTTCACTTCTCGAATTCACCTCATTCAACATGACTTCTCATCCTACTTCTATCCTCCTAACCTACTTCACACTACACATCCGCTAGCTTTCACCATTGTCCACTTGTTTGACAAGTGTATTCACCACTTAGTCAATCCTCGGAAGTGAATTCACATTTGTAGTGAGGTGAGTTCAACAGGTGAATTTGGACTCAATGAGGCCCTATAAGTCTGAGACTGTTGTAAGTTGCCTAATTGGTCTCCAATTATACCACATCGCAGAGTTTGCTGAATACTTCAATAGGGGGAAGTGGTGAATAAATGTGAATTCACACCTTTAAACAACAACTGGGCCGTTCATGAATAAGCCCTATTTGTTTTGTCCATTTTCACTGGCCTAGTCAATAAAGTCACCCTTCACTACAGAAGGGTAAAAGTCTTGTTTGAATGTATGTTTGGCCTCACTACAAAGTGTTGAATTTTTTGTAGTTAAAGGAGCACAGTTACCACCAAATTGCCCAAATGCTTTTTTTTTAGAATCCAGTTTAATATTACATGCAAGTTTAAATGGGTATGTGTTCCTTTCCATAAGGTAAAAAAATGCTGCTGCATACCCAGGAGTTTCCTGGAAAGACATTGACATTTTTACTGGTGGTCCTGTCTGCAAAAAAAGCATATCTTGTTTAAAAACAGTTTAAAAATAATTCACATTATGCAAAATTCACTGTGCAAACATTTTTTTTTTTTTTGATGGTAAATCACTTTATTCCATGATAAACAACCAGATTTAATTTGGGAAGGTTAAAATGTATAAATAACCTGGTATTTGGCTACTATACTAATAAGTAATACTTTATTAATCTCAAAAAATGTTAGGTTGGACAACTGTCCTATTTACAAAATACTGAATACTCTGTAAGGGATGCTTTCTATTGCAAGAGGAACATTTATAAAGGTTTTCCGCCAAATTCACACCTTTACACAACAATTCGGACGTTAGTCAATAACCCACTATGTGTCTTTCCACCATTAAAGATCTTTGAAAGTAACCTATAAATATTTTTTGTGAGCTAAACAAAAATCATACCTGACTTTTGTTATGGAGGGTTTGTCCTGACTGCTTTATAAAATGGTGTAAGGGTGGGGCTACCCATTGTGCTCTGGGATTTGTAGTTCCAAAGAGTTTGTCACACATTTACCAAAGTGGGAACTGTTGCATGAATATTCTCATTATAAAGACACGACTGCCACAGTAGCAGCCTATTGCAACTGTCTTTATCTGGCGAATTTGCACCTATACGCAACAATTCGGACTTTAGTGAATAACCCCCACATGTGTATTTACAGAACACTTAAATGGATATTTATAAATAACAAAAAAGGTGATCTGCTGGTATATCTATATACCTTTAATTAGGTTGAAAATATCAATATCACCGATGTAGATATCAAACCCGTTCTGACCTTTATTATCGCTAAAAAGTGTTCGCCTGGTTGAGGGTGGGAAAACCCATTATTCCCTTTGAGGATGGTTTAGAACAGTTTTACCTAAGATCAGCAATATCGATATCAATGGAAAAGGAGCTCCAATGAAAGTAATGTAGACTGTAGCAGTATTAACGCATCAATATTTGTCAATATCGATCTTTTTCTACGTCGATACATTTTATTCAGAACTACATACATAAATTGAGGGAAATTGAAAATGCCGTGAAAAAAAACAGCAATAGCTGACAAAATATAGCAAAACAAATGAAATTGTTCCAAATAGGTTGAAATGACATTTATAAATTTCCCCTGTCTGCTGCAAATGCAACAACACTCTGACAATTAATCGCATGTCGGGATGACAATTCACCCAAGGCATCCTGCTGTGATTTAGTGGTTTTCCTTTCACCAAAAGAAACTGGTTAATTTAGGGGCTTGCTCCTGGGTTCGTTCTATTATTCTGGCAATTAATCGCATGTCTGACAATTCACATCCTGCTGTGATTTAGTGGTTTTCCTTTCACCAAAAGAAACTGGTTAATTTAGGGGGTTTGC
>WMED01004113.1:0-11281 GCA_019650415.1 Pipa parva
AGTAGACTTTGTAAAAATTAACATTTGTGTCATTCTCAAAACTTTTGGCCATGACAGTAGCCTTTGGAAAACTGGTCCTGTCAGAGTATTGTGGTAACTTGTGGTTTGTCGCCAATGCTAGCATGTCTATGTCCAGTTGAGCCCAGCGGTGTACTATCTCCTGAAAAATGTCCTCATAAAGTGACCATTCTGTTGGGTCTAGGGTCCTCCTGCTGAGGATATCTTGCCATAAAATTGAGGTGACTGGGTATGTACACTGCTGAAATTGATGGGCTCTGTGTCTCGGCCCAAGATATGATTTGTTGTACTTCCTGATAGGATGACTTGCTTCTTGTGACCCCATTTGTTTATGAATGCCACAACTGTAGCATTGTCAGATTGGATTCTGACTGGTACTCTTGTAAGAAGGTGTGACCAGCGTAACAGTGCATTCTTTAACACTCTGAGTTCTAACACATTCATGGAGAGATGTTTTTCCAACCTGTTCCAAGTGCCTTGGCAGGTTTGATGCTGGTAATCCTGCAATATGCTCTCTGGCCAGTGTTTGGCTGTTTTTGCTAACCCAGTGGATGCTATTGGAGGGCACAGTAATGTGCCTATTGTAATGTAATTTTTCTTAAGTGAATTTTACATGCATTTTTCCATGGGGTCTTTGAATTAAACTACATCCTCTGTGGGTAGGATACTATGTTCTATCAGCCTACTAAATGCTAAATTGACTTTGGATGTTGTGTCCCAAACATTCTGTTGTTCCTCTGGAACTGGGTACCGGTATGGTTTTTAAAAAAAATTCTATTAGAGAAGTGGTGGCGAACCTTTTCAGCACCAAGTGCCGAAACCTTACATCACTCACTAGAGCCTTCCTCCAAAGTCCAGGTGCTGATGAGTGACGTCATCGCGCCTGCATTGGAGGAGGAGCTCTGCTGAGTCTACCCTGTCAGCGAACGAGTTCTTCAGTGTAGGCTGCGGATTCTACCTGAAAACTGTCAGGTCGGGTCTGCAGCCTGCACAGAAGGATTTCTCATTCGCTGGGGGAGGGGGTCATCAAGCAGTGCAGCAGTAGCAATGGCACGCATGCCATAGGTTCGATATCCCTGTATTATACATTATTAGACTTCTCTCAGGTGATGATCACTCTGTCAATAATTCAAGTAATTGACTGGAAGACAGGGAAAGCCTATACATTTTTTGCGTGTACTCCTAATAGCTTTTTTGCTTTAGAGAGTGTAACAGGCTCAGGTTTTATGTTTAATGTAAAGAGTATGTCCTTTAAAGGAGAACTAAAGTGAAAATATAAAAAACAACAGTTAAAATACTTACCTTAAACAGAGCCGAATGATAAGTCACAGCATGAGCTATGCTGTAAAATTAGCCGGCTCCCGATGCTTCCCCTGACGCTTCTTCACAGTGCTGGCTGACTGGCAGCCAGTGCTGCAGCTCCTCCCACCCTTACACCTTGGGCGTTTCAGGGCTTAAACATCATCACATTTAGTGCGGGGGTATGATGGACATGTAGTTTCCACGACAGGGGCCAATGAGAATGCTCCTCGCAATGAGCGTGATGATGTATGAGGCCAAGAAAGGAGAAGAAGGAGCTGTGCGCTGGCTTCAGGATGCGTCGGGGGAAGCATCGGGAGCTAGCTAATTACAGCACAGTTCATGCTGTGACTATAATCAACCAGCTCTGTATAAGGTAAGTATTTTAACTTTTTCATTTTTTCACTTTAGGTCTCCTTTAACAAGTTATGAGCTAGGATAGGGCTGCATAAATCCTGATTCGGATTCTGATATAGAGGAATCACTGTCCTGGTCTATATCACATGTAGACTGAAATGACCTAATGGACTGGATAGAGGATTCCTCTTTGTCAGATAGGGATTCTGGGGGAGGCATCAACCTTTTTCCTTTTCTATGTTACTACTGTACTGTCTGTAGACAGTAAAGCCTGCTTTAGCCAGTTTAATATGTCATGAACTGGAGGGTCATTGTTACTGTTATGTGCTACAGGTGCACTGTAATCTCCAATTGTAATAGGAGTATGATGTACTACTAGCTGTGGTGATAGAGTAGGAGGTGTAACAGATCTGAAATCAGAACAAAGCTCTTGTTCAGACTTTCTTAAAGGACACCTGCATTGTTTGCACTTAGGATTTTGTTTTGAGTAGTTTTTTTTAATAGTAGATGGTGGTTCATCTGTCACTGGTGAGCCAGAATCTGGCTTTTTTTGAAGCCATTGTACTGTTGAATTATGTCAGCAATAAAAGCAAAAAAAAAAAAAAAAATATATAAAGGCAGGAGAAAAAGATAGACAATTGTAACTGTATGCTGACAATATTCATGTACGGTACAATAGAAATCTCTGCAGTGAAAAACTCTTACCCAAATTTATTGTTTCAGCAGTGTAGCGAGTAAAGGAGAAAGCATAATTTATTGTAAGCCGTTCATTTATTTACTGGGAAGATAGCAGCTAATATGGTTTATATAACACCTACCGATTATGTTCACAAGTATAGGGTAATAGCGATTGGGAGCTGGGTCAGACTACTGTCTCTGCTTCTATTCAGTAGGAAGCATACTCAATAACTGGCGAGATCGCAGGGGAAAAAAAAAGACATCAAAGATGCGATTTGTGCCAAATTTTACAATACTTGCACTGTAGTGGGGAGAAAATGACTGTTGATTACAACACTCCACTACATGGTATATCACAACAAATGCCCTGTAGTCACTTACCAGGAAGCATTTTATTATGGAACAAACAGCAGAAAACAAGTACCTGCAGGTTTCTGTATGCTGCTGTTCTGGAGCTAGTACCCAGACCCTGGGTGGGGTACTTTACGCTCAGTTATCTTTACCCAGAACCATAGGTGGGTTATTTAGGGTAGGAATATTGCCCTTTCTTGTGCTCCATACCCAGACCAGTAAGTGTAGGGTACACCAGAGCAGAGCTGATCCCAAGTAGATTTGCAGGGAAGGAATGGATAATTGATTTTTAAGAATCTTAAGTATAAGAAAATAAAAAGTAAGGGAGAAGTTTTTCTGTGTGTTTTCCTCTGGAGGACAAGAGGAGGAACTGGTTATCAGAGGCGGAGCAGGATCTCATCATATCAGGGGATAGGTGTACAATCAAGTCCTTCCTTTTGTCCTATCCAGGCAAAGGAATTAACCCCTACAGTCCTGCACTGACAGGGAGGGCCATATGTGAGAAATATAATGGAAAATAAAGTTGATTAAAAACCCACAAACAATGTGATGCTCAAGGTTTTTTATTTTACAATTTTTTTGTTACTTATCCATCACTTTTTGTGTCATTGATGCTGGCATCTGGAAGATCAATTTAATGCAAACAAGAGAAAAAAGTACTGAACAAAATGTTAATTCAAAAACTGCACATAAAAAATTAAGGCCAGTTGCAAATGGTCTGAGAATGTTACAATTTGCAACAAATAATTCCTAGATGAAAAATCTCATTAAGTTTTGTTATCTGCAGAAGGGTGGCTTAGCAGGCCACAGTTTCAACACATAAAGCGGTCTATTGGTGCCAATAAGCATTATATGCAATCATTGTTCCATTAGGGAGCTTACATGTTGTTGGAGAGTAGGGCTGCCCATCAGGAACTCCTGGTTTAAGGTTTTACATGCTCATGGCCTATAATCTAGGCAAGAGAGACATCTATAATAATGTTTGGTGTACCATAATGTGTCAACAATTAAAAACTTACTGATCTGGGGATAGAAATTAATAGTTTATTATAAGTCTAAAAAAAAGGTTCCATCTCACACCCAGTTTCACTAAAGGACAGTTACCTGCCAACCTATCATGACTAAACAACATGAGAACAAATATTTATTCCATTTTTAACCTTTTAAGAGAAGGCATCATTTTGCACCTATTTAAGTAAGTGAAATGCAGTCAAAACCTTTCAGGTGTCCAGCAGTTAATGTACAAGTTGCTGATTTTGACTGCTGATCTTCTGTACTGAAAGGAAGCAAGTGGGGAGCATCTTCTGTAATAAACAGACTATGGGCGAAATTTATTAAAAGCGAATTTCGAAATTTCGATCGAATTTCGATCGAAATTTCAAAACTTTGATCGAAAATTTTCAAAATTCTATCAAAATTTCAAAATTCGCCTTTAATAAATTTCGCCCTATAAGTTGTAAAAAACTAAAGCGTAGATATGAACTACAACAATTATATATGTAACCAGTAACAGACTAGAAAACAGTTTGTGACTCTTCCATCAAAAGATATGTAAACAGAGTATCAAGGAGACACAAGGTTTTTGTGTTAAACTACATTTAATGACAGACTTACAAACTCGTGTTGCTTCTGTTAAAAATAAAACATTTGGTCCGTAATAAAATCCTTTTTCAAACTAGAAAAAAACAAACAAACCAGGAAGCATTAAACAATACTGTAAACAACTGCATTGGGGGAGATGGGTCTGCCTTTTGCTGTGGATGATAAATGAGGCAGAACTACTGTTTCTTTTACAGAGATAGCCGTTGAAAAAGCAAAAAAGTTACAAACTGCCAATTATCACATTGAATAAATAATGTGTAAAACACCGGGTCTCACACGTAGCCCCTAAGACTATCAACCGCAGCCCACAGGGAGCTCCAGAGAAATCCTCAGGACAGAAGAGAGAAGGCCAAGGGTGGAGTTTTCCCATCAATGGCACTGCCAATGAACACCGATTCCTTACCTTTGCGTAGCACATGTAAGTGGTGTTCTATGGTCTGTGATGGAGCAAGAAAAAACTGCCAGGTGGCAAAGCATATCGAGTTTGAAATGAATGTGGCTCATAGATTTAAATTATTTTCTATTTGCGGCCCAATTATGGAGACCCTTGGTGTAACATAACGTAACAGTTTTCAGTACATATTTTTCACAGAATCCACTCTTCTCACCAACACCCACTGCAGAAGATCAGTTGGAATCTCAAATTAGATGCTTGATAGACAGTACTGAAAGTCCAGTTAGCAACATGCAGGTGAAGAGTGGATCTCTTACTTGGTCAACTGCAAGATGCAGAGAATTCAGAATTCTCAAGTCAATAACTTAAGATTCCACCTGAGCTGCTACAGAGGAAATAGGGAAGAGTGATTTCAGCAAAAGGGGGGGAAAAAAAAATCTGAAAAAGGCTCAAGACAAATAGATTTCACATAATACATGTACTCAACAATGACAACTAGGACAGCAAGTAACTGTTGATGACTGATCTTTTACACTAAAAGGGAAATATATTATCTCAGTGCTTAGGTATCATAGGCTTCAATCTAAGAAGCAACAGCAAATAGCTCAGTACAACATACACTTGCCTTCCATCTGGACTACGGCTGCAAATGCACACAGCCTCCTAAATGCTCAACAAAAAAAGATGGTAAAAAGATCACTGCAATGCTTCTAGCAAAGGCTGAGGTAATGATCCCATTTAGCACTGTAGTAGGACAGCAAACACACACACACACATTCTCATCCCCAGATCTGCCTTAAACATCCCATAAAAACAGATCAGTAGTGGAACAATGGAAAGAAAGATACCCATTAAAATCTCCAGTTTCTCACACATCTGTCTAATAAATATACTATGAGATAAAGCTTAACAGCTAAAGGCCAGCTATGCCGATGTCTACACTTTGCCAAGGCTCATCTGTTTAATGGAAGAAATTACTGCAGTTTGTAACAGAACAGTGCAAAAAACACATTTCACAAATAAAGCTCTTTGTGAAGAATGAAATTAATGCTTTTTTTTTTTTTTTTAAACAAGAATAGGAGTAAAATATAGACACTAATAAACCAAATATTGCAGCTGAACGTAACTTAATTCTTAACTGAAAGTGTAAGTAAACCCTATTTATAAAGTTTGCCCCATTAAAGTATTGTAAAGTGTAAAAACGATTAGCAAAATCCTCTCTCACCTTTTCACTCTGCAGCACTTGTTATCCCTCTGTAAAATATTCCTCCTTCCTGTAGTGGAGAAGGCCACACCCCCACCCCTCACATTCTCTTATCTTAAAAACCAACACAAACAGTGTCGGAATTCAGTGTTGTAGGGCTTAGCAGTGAGAGGAAAGTATCAGATTACTAAGCATGCAGAATGAATCATTGTGTGACCTCATTAGGGATAGGGGGCTTCTGGGCAATAACCAGGAAGAGGAAGTTATAGAGAGAGGCACTAGGATTAATGCAGCAGGAATAAGAGGTGAGAACTCTAAAAAACAAAATTGTTTTTACTTTTAAATGTTTCCGTTTATCTTTATACATTATAAATAAAATATATGTATAGTTTGGTCAATAACTTTACTTACACTTGAATTGAGTTTTTTTTTTTTTTTTTTGTGGTTTCTGGTTATTTAAAGGCACATAATTAACAAGTGTGGAGGCCTATTTTACAGGGATATCACCAGTTTCTGCTATAAAACACTCTACACGATTTACTACAAAAAGACTAGCACTAGAAAAAAAAAAATTATTTACTTTAATTCTTGAAAAGCTACAAATCTTTCTCCTAGGAAAACACAGGGCCATGGGTTAAAGCTCCTTCCTTCTTAAGGCAAGACACTAAAATAAGAGGCTCCTGTCTCACTGTGTTCTTTGGAAGATTCAAGCCAGTCTTTCTAGAGTCCTTTTCCAGCAGGCGGGAGGAGGGGCTGGACAAAGGTTTAAGTTTGTCATCTTTGAAGGTCTAAATTTCGGTTCTGTTCCATTAATGGTTAGCACTGATAGATGAAGTGCGTATTTTTATTTTGCAGGGAGTAGCACATATTTTTACCCTGCATAGAGCACCCCTGCAAGCTTTGGACTAATACTTTTGATTTTACAAGAGTCTCCTTTTGAGCTTCAGGTCTCGCTTTATTTTCTTTGTGTTACGTTTTTTGGTAGCAGTCACCTCGGCACGTGTCAGAACTTCTCTATCTTTTAGGGAGCTACTAAGGCCGGGTTCACACAAGTGCATTTATGCGCTCTGCTTTTAGAAAAGTATGTCCTGAAAATACGCTGGCGTATCTTTGGAATGCTCTTCTACTGTACTTACCCAGCGCAGTGTGAATGCTCCTTCGGCATTCCCAGCTCCTCCCATCTGCTCCCATTCTTTGTGTCGCATCCATATGCTCAGAAAAAAACGCATTAATGCCAGTGTGGCAGGAGAAGGTAAGTACAATAGGGATTTGCATTGCGCATTTTGGATTTTTTAAGTGCAGCATATATGTGCCAGTGTATTTGTGCTAGTGTGAACCTGGCCTAATAGTCTTTCATTTAGACAAGTTGCTGTTGTGCACAGTTCCTTCTTTTCTTCCTAAGGTAGTTTCTTTTCTCACATTAATCAGAACATAGCACTGCCTGCACTCTGTCCTGATCCTAGCTTAAAAAATTGTTTAAGCCATATTAGTCCAGTTGAATAATTAGAAAGATGAGTACTATTAACTATATTTGAACTAACAGTTTATTGATAAAAACAAGCCTTAGAGAGATATTCCCTCTTCATCAGCTCATAGCAGTACTAAAGGGTCTCTCCTATTCTCCCCCTCACTTTATCTTGGTAATGAGTTCTTGCTATTAACCACACTGTGCCTGCTCCACACTATACTGTCTATCTTCTATATGCCCTGATCTTCTATCTACTTTGATTTTATTTCCTAAACACTTGTCCTTTTTGGCTGTTTGTCATTTGGGGGTTATTCCCTAAAGTCCAAATTGTCATGTAAAGGTTTGAATTCGCCAGCTAAAGACAGTTGCAATAGACTGCTACTGTCACAGTTGCATCTTTATAATGAGAATATTGTCACACTTGCAACTTTACTATAGGAATATTGTCGCATCAGCAATTATAAAAATTGTCGCAGTCACAACTTTACAATGAGAAAATTGTCACAGTCGTGGATTTGCTAAGGGAATCCGCTGTTTGAGAATTCGACAGTGGAATTCGGACTTTAGAGAATAACCCCCTTATTCTCTCAGTGCCTCACAGACTTTAGGTATGGTCCAAACTGTGCATCCTTTAGTACTGCTCTGACCCGACGAAGAGTGAATATCTCTCGAAAGCTTGTCTTAAACAATGAACTGTTAGAAAGATGAGTACTGTAATATTATATGATACTTTATTTGGACTAATTGTCCTAATCATAAAAACTCCAAAAAAGAGAAGCTTCATGCCTTGTGTGTTTATTCAGATCGCACTGACAGTTTCAGGCAATCAGATTCTTGGGGAATTGGGGAAAACTAGGTTAAAAGGCAGACCACTGCATGGTGGCTGAAAGAGGTGATGCATTGAGTTTATAGTTTAAGAGTTCTTAGAGACATCTCCATCCACATTTATAAAATGTTATCAAGTGGATCTTTTTCACATCCTAGCAAGCTGTTTTAGGAGGAAACAGCAGTTATTCCTCTTTTATAGTATTGGGCTTACAGTAAATGTTTTCTCTTCCCTGATTTTTAGGACTACTTTGTTATGTCCCCATGGTACTGTGTTCCCTAGGAGGCCTAAGAGAAAAGGACATTTTTGTACTCTGTGTTAAATCTCTCTCTGCGGCTCCTGGGGATACAGATTAACTCTTCCCTTTTTTGTTTTCTTGAAGACAATTTGCATTTGGCTAAGAAGTGTATTATTTTGCTACTGGCTTACCTCTCCCTGGGGATGTAAAGCACGATGAGGAAGGAGCCTCATCTTCTAGTGTCCGAGAGAGAGACACAGAGAGCTTTACCCCAATGGCCCTATGTGCCCCAGATAGAAAGAGTTTTAACAGTGAGCAAAAAACTCCTTTTTTGTGCTTGAAAAAGGCAGGATTTGTCTGCCTGCTTTGTCTGTACCATCATCATAAATCTCACTTTAGGACTATAATGCACATTTAACTTTTATTCTAACCTCACATTTTCAACTGCAAAAACAACAAATAAAAGATTAATTGTTGGTCATTTGCTATCCTGACTCCAAAGCACAGATAAACCAATTTTAAATTTTCAAATAAGCGGATGTTGGCAAAAAAAATTAACAAAATCCTTTTAAATAACAATTTTCATGATCCTAAAATAGTTTGACAATCTTATCCCTGGTAGAACCCAGTCAATCTTGCGCACTCCTGGAAGGTATACAATAGACAAAACTGAAATCACCAGTCAATGACCCAATATTTTTTGTTCTACCAACAGATTGATTCAGTTCCATGAGAAAAACTGTAAAAAAGCATTTATCATGACACAGTCTGCAAGGAAATAATAGATCTAGAAATCTTTCAGTTAACATCCACAACAAAGTAACAGGTTTTCATATTTTAGGGATGGTTGTTTGTTAAGACTGCATTACTTCAACATTTGTTTATAGAAACCTTTCATTTCCTATAGTGCAATATTATACTGTGACTGGTGTATCTGCTTAGCATGCCTACACCAACTGGTCATCACATAATAACCCAGCACCAAACTCCTTTATTTGCCACACATGTTCTGAGAAAGATGCAACATGGTCAGGCACTGGCATAATTCTTGGTTAATAGCTATATAAAATGATCACAAATTTTTCACTTGCCCATGTAGATATCATGTATGTTAATATAAAGTCTGTCTAAAGTTTCAGAAGACAACTGTCCTTGCACTAAAATGTGCATTACACCATGATTACATAACAAATAACACTCAGACTTCATTTTAAAACTATATCTAATATGCAGGCAAGCATATGGTTGCGCAGAGTTAAGGAAACCCATTCATCACAGAACTAATGAAGGATAATAAACCTATGTACTGCAAGTCCAAATCACAAAGCAAAAAGAAAATCACCCAAACATTACATCAAATTAATCTCATGAAGTGCATGATCAAATGGCTTCTATAAACTCTTCCACCATCTGTAAAACATCAACAGGAATGTTTTATACAGTGGTACACTGCAGGCGAGGCCTAGTGCCATAATATTTGCTACAAGGGATTGATCCACAAGCAAGATAAAGGAAGAAAGACTAGTTACTTAACTAAAAAGGGACCACAGATAATATGTAAATTTGAAGATTTCAAAAACTATTGTGATTAATAACTGGAAAAATAATTCCTTGACGGAAACAGTATTAAATCACTGGCAAAGAGTTGTTTTTTTTTTTTTCTTAACAGAACCAAAAGCAAAGAAATTCCCTAAAGTAGAGCAGTGAAATTTAGTAACCCGTCATAATGTAAGAGCCAGGAAAAAAAGCTTGGAAATAAACCTAAAAGATCCCAAGAGGAGACAGGAGAAAGTGTTCCTTTCCCTCAGATATCCATTTATAAAAACTCCCATGATCCTTACCCAACATACACTTGTTAAAGGAACACTAAAGCCTGTAAATAAAGAGCTTTACATATATTGAACACCTAGTATTAAGAATAAAAAGTGTTAAAATGTCACTCCCATTCCCTAATGTTCAGGAAATTTAGTGTAAGGCAGCTCTGAGAACCTGAAAAACTGGAGAAAAGTGGCCTAAAACAGTCGAAAGCTTCTGAATGCTGCACACAAGTATAGACTGCACAGATGTAACAGGAGGAGGGGGTAGGATTAGCCGTTAGCCTGGGATCCAAGTGCTTGTTTTTTGTTATTGCTATGATTATTCTCCAAAGTTGGTAAAGCCTAAACCTGTCATTTTAACACTTGTTGTGTTTAATACTAGGTGGCCAATAATTAGAAAGCACTTCTTTTACAGGCTTCAGTGTCCCTTTAAGACTGACTGCACTGAGACTAGTCAACAAATTTCTACTGTAGTAAAGAGACTAGAAATATGAAAAACTACAAAGAACTAGAGGTAAGCACAATCAATCCCAGTGGGAGATGACATAGAATCAGCACTACTATTTCACAAACTATATCTCCTTATTATATGCTAACTTTGTAAGAAACACTACTTACTTGCACATAAAGGAAGATTAACATCTGGCTTTATAATTTGCTTAGGAAGGTGGAGCAACAGGCTAAATCTTGCCCCTTTCCTTACATCAATCATATTACTAGTTTTTACTTTTGGTGAAACCCTTGCTTCAGGTAAGAGCAAATGTTGCAGCAAGGAAGGGCAAGATGTCATAGGGTGTTTAAACAATACATTTGTAGGAGCAACAATGAAAGCATCCATGTGCAGGCCAGATTTTCTGTGTTTTTCACAAGCACAAAATCAGCTGTCTAGGAAAAAAAAAGTAGATATATTCATCAACACTCTCCATCAGTATCACCCTACACAAACACATTAGCCTGCACTGCATTGGGTTACATATCAATTATTTGTGGCTGGAATGGAATTCACAAAAAAAAAAAAAAAAAAAAAAA
>WMED01004114.1:0-20869 GCA_019650415.1 Pipa parva
TATCGTTTTCACCATTTTTAACCTCTTTCCCCATAATATATATCCCTTTAAATCACATTGACCTCTCACAGCTTTTCTCTCTGATTACTGATTGGAGGAGGCTCTGCGACACCCACCCTAGGGCAGATTCAGAACCGTACATTTGCAAGGGCAGTGAATGCCAAATCTGTAAACCACTAGCAACCATAAAGATATCGATGTTCTCTAGGCACCCACAAGTATAACGACAAAAGCAAAGTACTAATTGATTCCTTGTTTGACACAATAAATCCCCTACTGATATATTTCCCGCTTTGTTCCAAATGGTTTAACGTTTCAGAAATAAAGCCAAGTTGCTCTAGGGCCTGGTTCTGTTACTTCCAGTCCAGATTACATCAGGTTTTTACATTTTTCCCCTCCTACAGAGAGTTAAATAAATGAGAACCAGATTCTTTGTTAGAAATCTGCAACTGGTAATGACTGGTATAAACACAATCCTTTCTGTACTTCTTAATTTAATGTACCTCTGAAATGGTACCTTTTTTAGCAGCTGTCAAAATGTCAGAGCTATTTGGTTTTACTTAGTTCCTTGGATACCAGAATCAGTTTTTGTACTTTAAGGTTTTACTTCTTATTTCTCTTTCATTCTCTAGATAACTCTCTCTCACTCTCATTTACTGTCATTCTCCCACCACCTTCTTCTCAAAACTGGCCCCAAGAGTTTGCCAACTACTAAAACAGCTGACAAAGCAACAATCTAGTATCCGAGAGATGTCAGACAGAGGTCAGATCAGGAAGGGAAGAATTACTTGCTTGGCAATGCCAAAGAGTCAGGAAACCAGCACATAAGGCATAGTCAAACAAAGCCAAAGGTTGTTCCACAGTAGATCAAAGAATTAGAAAATGCTTCTGCAGTCTCTCAAATGTCCAAACCAGATTGGTCACTTGGGTATTAAATAACTGGAGGTGGGATCTTGATCCAGGGAATTATTCTGATCCTTCAGTGTAAGAACATTACAAGTTATGGGTACTGGATAACTGGAGGTGAGATCTTGATCCAGGGAATTATTCTGCTATATCTGGTAGGAATTTTATTCCCTAATATGAGAATAATTGGTTCTTGCCTCATGGTTTTTTTTCTTCCTCTGGATCAGCATTGCAGGAAAATAGGCTGAACTGGATGTGTCTTTTTCAGCCTTAGAAATTATGTTACACATGATAGTATTAGTACAATTCCAATCCCATTGGCTACAATCCTGCACCAGGGCCCATTCTATTGTAAGAATTCTAATGGTTCGACTTTTAATTTAAGGCATAAAGAATCCAATTTATCAATAAGATTCATCTTCACTTTAAGAAAGCTGGTATATCAGCCAAATGTAAAACGCTCCATTCTGCGAATCCTCGTCTATGAATATAAAATAGGCAGAACATGTGCGTTAATCTATCTTTAATTCATGGTTAATGTAAGAAAAGCTATGACTTCAACTACTTTATACATTAAATTTTAAATGAAGTCCTATTCCAGCTGAGGCAGCAGGTTAATATAATTGTTTAAAAATGCGAAGGAATTTCTTCATCAGAAAATACATTCTAAGAATGTTTCTCTATCGCATGCAGGTAGCAAAAAAGGAACATCCTTAGCGAACGGTCAGAAAATCTCCTCTGCACATTTAATGATTTGAGGTCATGTGAGTCGTCTTTTCTGATTTTACTCGTTCTCCTTTCATTCTGTATTACAGAAAGCACATGAAGGCTTGTTTTACATTGCACAGGGAGATTTAGTCAATGGGATGCTCCATCACAGATTTTCCCAGGAACACCGCAGAATGTGGACCTTGGAGACTTGCTAACATCAACTGGTTGTTACTACTGCTGGCTTGGGATAGTAACAAGGCTATTGTAACTGGCTTGCTGATTGCCGCTTGACACTGTAACTGTGGGGGGATACTGAGTAGTTTATATTGGGTGCCAAACTGAAATGCTAAAATAGTATAGCCCTGGTGAAAATCCACTAACTAGGTTATCACCCAGTCTACTAGTTTCTGTAATAAATAGACATTTATCTTTATTTATGTGTTCTGAGGGTTATCCATAGTCATGGAGCTCCCTTTTGTGGCTAAATGCCTTGAGCTATACATTACACAGGTGTTTTCTATCTCTAAGGCTAGTCCTTAATTGTACCTTTTACTTCCTGGCAGGATCTGGAGTGTTTATAAATAGGAGTGCTGGCAGGAAGTCATTTGTCTTTTGTTGAGAGTGTTGCAGGAGCAACTTCCTGCATCCACCAGTCTGGTGGATGGTCTCACAGGGACCCAGGATAGTACTACTTGCTGTTAGCTCACCTTAGGGTGGTGAGAGTGGCAGAGTAGGGACTAGTTATGTGGGTAGCAATTGACCCCACCAGGAGTCCAGAGGCCTAGGGGGCCTGGTGTATGCCTGATCAGCAAGTCAGGATACACAGTTAGTATGCTTTATAGGGCAGGTGTAGGGACTAGGGAGAGCCCTGACGGAGTGGGTATCCCGGTCACATCCTGTTACCTCTGAGGGTCTATGTATATCTCTGACGGGTTGTGGAAATGAAAATGATAAAATAGCAGAACAAAAGCAATAAAAGCAACCGTTCCTGCGCTTGAACCAAAAGGGTATTCTGTCTAAATACGCCAACGAACTGTAGAAAAATGCAAAGTCGTTCTGAACATCAGATGAATAGAGGCAGCGCTGCAAAATGAATAAAAACAGTAAACACAATGGGGAAAACGCCTAGTATAATACTGTATAATACAGATACTGCGAAAAGTGATGTGAAAGCAACTTCTAATATTCTTGATGGTGAGGAATTCGGAATCCGGGAAAGTGCACTTTCCGTTGAGTGCTTATTATAAGGTGGGTGGGAGGGGTTTGTTAAACCCCTCGCGTCATTCTTTACTCTCCATGTACAGTATTTCGATTACTTTGCCACAGTGATGCCCAACCTTTGAAAGCCTGGGGGCCATATAAAATTTCAACACATGACACATATGTCATGGGCGCTTCAATGTCGTGACTTTTAAAATAGCCACTGCGACAAATTTTAAAATAACAGCTGTGGTAGTTTTCCATAGTAAAGTCGCGATTGTGACAATATTCTCATTCTAAAGACGCGACTGCGACAGTAACAGTCTATTGCGACTGTCTTTAGCGGGTGAATTCAGTTATACGCAACATTTCGGATTTTAGAATTTGGGCAGCGGGTCGGGCATCGCTGCTTTATGGATTAAGCGGCGCTAACAAAGACCAAGATAAACACACAATGAATTTGGTCCCTGTTTTATCCACTCTTCTATTGCCTGTGATTTGTACAGCTCTGTCTATAATCTGGTGTCATGTAAGGATACGTATCCCTTCCTCTGAACAGTCACTGGAAGATTAACCAGGGGAGATTTCACAGCCTGATATTTACCGTACACAATCTGAATCATTAATGTAGAATATCACTAATGCTGTTAAACTGAGGTCATTCTTACGCACTCCCTCTGCACTAAACTAAACTGAAATCTTACCTTATGGAGCACTAGCACCAATTTTATGTATCAATTATTATATTTTATAATTAATTAGCTATTTATACTTATTATGTGCATTTATAGAGCAGTGTCCCAGCACACTGTTACAGCGCTTTATTACTCTATTGTCTGTATATGTAACTCTTCTTCCCATTTAGCAGCCATGTGAGTAAGTTATTTTGCAGGCACAATTGCAGCTTCCTAAGCATTGCATTAGCCAGTTTCAGGATCTTCTCTAGGTTTTAGAAGTACCGGTACTCAATAAAGGGAGGGCTCTTCGTCCTGGACCACGGCTAGCTAGCATAGAGACCCTATCTGCTCAAGTTCAACAATTAGTCCTAAGAATGATTTTGTTATAGCTCAACTCAGAGGTGGGAGACGGATCTAGCTATCTACTGGGTAACACAGCACCCCACAAAGCACAGTATTGGACTTAGTAGTCCAGATGTCCTGCCCTCAATGGCCACTCAGATCACGAAAACCAGCCAGAGAGCTTAGGGTACCAGTGAGGTGGCAGAAGAATGCCCGGGAAACCGGACTCTCTTTCATCCTACCGGGGGTCCCTTTTGTGGGAATTATACTTTACTATTGTATTGTACCTGGTGTTACTTCTGCTAAAATATTTCAAAGCTCGTAGAATCTGCTTTTTGCCATTTATTACGTCTTGCAGAGAGAACCACTGGCACCTTGTTTATTAAATTAGTATTTAAGTGCGCCACGTTTATATTAAAATACCTGCGCTGAGCGTACCCTTCCAATGTCTAAGTGCTGCTCGCTTGGCTATAGAGATGTAGCTATATTAGGGAACAGACCACCCAGTTTAAATAGCCTTGCGACTGTTTACAAATCCTCACACTGTATAAAGAGAGAGTTGCAGGACTGAATCTACACAGATTATCAAAGCTAAATTTAAAAAAAAAAAAGAGAGGAAAAAAAATCTATTGAGGCCTGCCAGATCTGATGCCTTTATCTGCCTAAAGGACGAGTCTGATATTATCCTGTTATTACACGTCTGACTGCGAGACTAACCCCTTCCTCTAATATTCACTCCCAACCAAATAATACATTTGTCATCCTGTGTTTTCTAGGTTACCCCAAGGTTCGCCAGCTGCTTGGCGAAAGCTGGTTAGTCAGAATGGTCGAAATTTCTTCTGATTATCAGAACAATTTGTCACACAGTTTTCAATAACCAGTAATTAGGCATTAAACACACACACACAGCAACACCTGGGACTTTCTCATTTGCATGCGATGTCTCGGCTATAGTGATTGATTTCTGTGCTGTCGGCAGTCACAACCTGCTGCTAAGAGTCGATATGCGAAACGACAAGTGGTGGCAGAGTTGCCACTGCAGCAGGAAGCTGGTAACGGCCAGCGCCATGCTGATATATTACAGTAGGGGATCGTTATAGCAGCCAGAGCATGCCGGATATATATAGATACTGCCGTGCTTAGAGGTTTATGATCAGGTTAGCTCTATTATCATTCATTCATCTTCCCCTGTCTCCCAGTTTCTGTCTGTCTGCACCTTGTCAAATTCGCCACTGCGACAGGCTCCGACGCTTGAGGAACGGGCAAATTATCTGTGCATGCGCACATAAAGTAGTGCAAAGTGCTCCCCTAAGTCTGAGAGTGTTGTAAACTGAAGACTTAGTCTTCAATTCGCCACATCATAGAGTGTGCAGGATGCACAAATATGGAAAGTGGTGAATAAATGCGAATTCACACCTTTGCACCACTATTTGGCCTTTTCATGAATAAGCCACAGTCTGTGTCTCTTTCCCTGTCTTATTCTCTCTCAAGACATTGAAGATTACTGTAGGATAGTTTCTTACACCAATGCCACCAAGGTCCATAATATAGAGGATATTGTACCCCTTTCTGTAATTTATATGGGTATTATTAGACACTGAGGAGTTTAATTTATTTTATTTTTTAAATTCTATTCTATGTGTCATTCTGTATGACCTATTCTAGAATCATCATGGTCAGCCAAGAGTAGTGATGAAGCTAAGGACCTAGACAATATAGATAAACCAGTGTCTGGCATTGGTAGAGGGTTAATCTTGGAGTACTGTTAGTACATGCAGATAGCCACTCTCTTGTTATGTCATTGATGGTTCATGTATTGATACTGGGCATTCTACGTTCTTCCTGTACATCATGCAGATATGTTGAATGGTTTCTGCATCCGCATACAGGGGAGGACTTGAGAATTACACAAAGAATTACAGACGCCACATAGTTTGTGGGTTGCCAGGTTAGGTGTCCGTGTAATCATTTCTTTTATTACATTGGCGTAGAATCAATAACCACCACTTGGGAATTAGGACAACTGGACTGACGCTGCAAGTCTCCATCTTTAGACCAGGATCCAGACACCGGGCACTCTGAGCCTCGGAGGGATTAATGAACCTTTAAATGGTTTATGTTTGACCATTGTAGTGTGCAGTATCGCTTCCTTTCATTTTATTCAGATCATAAACCCCAACCTGTTTACCTTGAATAAAACACAGCACTAAAAGAGTGGGTACAATGTGCCGCAGCTTTATTTTTGGGAGAAAACCTCAAAAATGTTTACTGATAGAATTTAAATGCTTGCCCCTTTTATATAACCCCTTAAAGACTACCCCCCCCCCTGCCACCATCTTTCTTCTTTAAGGTTGGGTCCAAACTTGGCAGGGTAGCCACCTCCTCACCAATCTTGGGTCCTTGCCCAAATAGTGCCCAATTTGCACCATCCATCTCACCCCAGAGATGGAAAACACCAGGCAATAATTAAAACCAATCCATCCCGACACCCACTGATAAATTCATAAACCTTATTCCTTCTTTTCAGTAAGTGCCTAAGCAAAACTGCTAGCCAAAGCCACAACGACAATGCTGACCCCTCCACCCACACCTCTCTCTATTTATAACTTGGGAGAGCGCATGGGGACCTGCTCCTCTTTCTCTCACTACTGCCCCCAAAACTTACTACTTTTCCTTATCCAAACTCCTCCTATAACCCCCCTTTTCTATTTCCTGCTCTCCCTCCCCCCTTTCCCCCACACACACCTGTAAATCACTCCTTCCCCTCCATCTCTGATTTTACTTATTCCAGGGGTCTCTTCTTGATTATGATTATAATGCCTACTTGTTTGGGGTCTGAGTAAAGTTCACCCCCCCACCCCACTCTTCTGACAACCGCTCTTCACAACACTGGGTTAAATTATAAAAAAAAATATTCAGATTATTACACTGTCTAATATCCGGTCCACTGTATTAGGCACAATTAGGCAAAGCGTGATGTTTAAAGTTATTTACCTTTTAAAAACAAAAACAAGAAATTAAAATGACTTCTAGTCAATCTGTGCAATACTAACTTGTGTCTATAAAGTAAGATATTGAACCATTTTTGCTTTAAAGAAAAAAAAATTGTGCTTGCGGGTCTACTTTCTGAATATGTATTTTCTAAGTCACCAAAAAAGACAACGGGACTGGGTGAAGTCTATTTAGCAACATGGCTTCTATCTGTAAAGATACGAACAGACAGAAAGTAATAAAAATTCATGGATTTAACTTCACAGATAACATTTTTACAAGTGCTGTCTTTGAATTAACTGCCCCGCCAGTCCAAATAGGAACGTGTTTTTTTTGTGTGTGTGTTACTGGTCCTTTAAATGAAAAAGTTGGCAGGGATTGTAACTGACATTAATTCTCAGGTGAATATAAACCATTTGGAGAATAAGGGGAGCAGCGCTGCATTTTCAATTGCTCGTTATAAAGCCGTCATTGTTCTAGTCCGTCAGGTAGGGCTTTGAATGCCTCTTATTAAATCCATCCCTGGGCTAAATACATCTGCCGGTTCTTTCTTTATCCCAACAGCATTGTTATACGTTGTTAATAAAATAAAGGCAACTCATAATGAAGTCTTTGTGCTGCACAAATAGACAATTTGTCCCGCGCGTCTGCGTGTAATTGTTTGATAGGATTTGTATAAAGGAACAGCCACAATCTGGAGAGAATCCCCCCCCCATTAAACAACTTCTCTTTCACTTTGTCTCCCTTCTCTCCCTATTATAAGGTTGTCTACATTCATGGCAGGAGCACAGACTCTTATTTCATATTTCCTTTAATGATCTAGAACTTTAAATCAGACCAGGACTCCTGGGTAATGGTGTGTTCTAAACCCCATGCCGCTTGACATGATTCTGATGAAGGTAGTCACATAGATACTCCATCTGACAGGTCGCCCCCACTGATTAGTAATGTTATCTGTTCCTGGCCCTATTGTACAGCTGGGCTGGAAATAGACTGTTATTAACAATGTTATCCATACCCTTAAAGAGCACCTGTCACCTCAAAACAAATACTCATTTGTATTAGTTTGTAAAAATATATGTATTAAAAAACATGTATCTTTGTACAGTGTTTCTCTGTTAACTTTCCTGTCAACCTGACTTTTCTTTCCTGAGTCGGGTGGGTGGAGCTAAAATGATTGCCATTATAGCTCCTCCAATCAGATCCCTTAAATCACAATCTAGCAGAGATCTGATTGGAGGAGCTATAATGTCAATCATCATTTAGCCCCGCCCAATCCAACTCCGAAAGAAAAGTCGGGCTGACAGGGAAGATGACAGAGAGAAACGC
This sequence comes from Pipa parva, assembly GCA_019650415.1. Classification (NCBI taxonomy): domain Eukaryota; kingdom Metazoa; phylum Chordata; class Amphibia; order Anura; family Pipidae; genus Pipa; species Pipa parva. The sequence continues at coordinate 8,157 of WMED01004114.1, forward strand.
TGTATAAAGTTACATTATTTTTCTTTAAATACATTCATATTTACAAAACGTTTATTTCATTAGTACAACCTATATTAGTATTAGAATTTTGAGGTGACGGGTGCGCTTTAATAGCATTTGCCTTGCTATTCTGGGTTTCATCCAGAGACTCCTGGTTAGCTAATCAAGGATGAGTCCTCCTCGTCCCACCCATTATTCACTAACTCCACCCTAATGATAACCCCCTATGATGTTCCAGAACCTTTCTTTTCATGTATCTCCTCCCCATCATCAAAAAGTACCCAATGAAATCGCTCAACCACTGTTTCTAGGTATACTCCAGCTTCCAGAGGGGTCAGTAGTCCATTTGAACATAACTAAATTGCTTTCTTCCAAATCATGGCAATCTGGACCTTCGAATCACCCCTCCCCCCGCCCCAATTATTTATTTACATAAACGTAAATATACTTTTATTTAAAAGTTTTACAATGGCTTCTACAACGGTCGCTACATTTTGTCAAATCTAGTACTTATGCAGGCGTCGGCTGATTATGTTATAAATCAAAGCGATGGAAGTGAAAATCCAGCCTCGTGTAATCCGTGGATAAGGGCAGAGCCCTGATAATTATGTTTGTAATGGCATTAATAAAGATGTGTGAGCAGTAATTGAAATGCTCTACAGTTAATGACCTAGCCGGAGAGCGAACCACGCTGACGCCGTCCTTGAAAAACTGAGCGCAAGGAATTCTTTTGTAAAAGGAAGGGGGCAGATGTTCGTTAATATTTCTGCGATTGTATATAAATGCAGGTTTATTAACTGCGTTCCTAGCATGGTAGATGGTTGGGCCAACAAATTCAGTTATGCGTAAAACTGTTAGAGGACATTTTGTTCTCTCTGCGCTGATCTTTCTCCATGTCGGACCGGCTCCCAGTAGGTCTCCTGCCGATTGTAAACTGCACCATCATGACATGTTCCAGAGCGTAGGGAAATCAGATTGGATCCAGGTGGCGCCCAGCTCTCTAGTCCACTACTGATTTTACTGTTTAGTACCAGGGATGGATTCACATTCCATGGGTTGTTTCAAAGTCCAGTGCTCCATTCCTTTTAAATTATAGTGTTGTCTGTTTACAAGCAAATGTGTAACAGCAATCCAATTAAACTCCACTGAACTACATATCCCAGCCTTCCGCAAGTGGGGAGCCCTTAGTAACAAGAGGACCTCACCTGTACCCTAGGGGTCATACTGTCTATATTAAGCTATTTCCTATAGGAGAAGCCACACAATATTATATTGCTTCATAGACTATAATGAGCCTGATTACAATTAACTGAAATAAGAGAATTACATTTAAGGATCCTATTACTCATATCCTCCCTCTCCTCCTTATTTAAAATTCCATTTTCAATTTATGTCAGTTATATTTTTGCCCACTATATAGTTATTTCACACATCCCCTTATGGCAGTGAGGAGGTCCAGAAAGGTCTACTTATTAATGGAAAACTGAATGAATAAACTAATTAATGAAAGCAGGGAAGGAACTAGATGCAGCAGTAATTGAGTGGGCTCCCCCATTGCTGTTAATATGAATGTCATTGAACCTGTGGTTGACAAACAGAGGTTTCTGGTAATCCCTGATTTATTATTCAGGATAAAATCACAATAATCTGCTCTACGTGTCTGATTATGTTCACCTTATGTCCGCCATGAGTTAGAATGTACAAAATCACTGATGTATTTGTTCACCAGCACACCCCCAGGGGATTTAAACCTTTAAACGTTAAGGGTGCTTTCAGTTGCAGATTAAGCAGTTTAATTTGGTTTCGGTAAATCTACAAATTCCATATAATCTCTGTCTCGAGCAGCTGATGAAGCAGATGTTCTTGGAATAAGCAGATGTATCCATGTTTAATCTCCGTGGATTTTCACTGTAAATTGTAATTTAACTTTCCCCTGAGGATGAAAGTTGGATGTATCGACTTCTTTATAAAAATGGTGGTTATTCACCCCTTGTATTGCAGCTATTTCTATAGACTTGGGGTGGAGTTTTTCTAACGATCTGCTTAGCTCCAGTTTTATGGAACCCTGGGATCATTCTAGTGTTGTGATTGGCTAGAGGTTGGACTGGTTTGACATATTATTATAACTGTGTGTATGTCCATTTTGGTTCCATTACCTTGTTGAGGCTCCATGGTGCCTTTTTATAGTTATCACTAATAGAGCTGCTAGCCTAGTTGTTGAATAGGTTGTACTCTGCGGGGCTTATTCATGAAAATGTGAATTCATCCATCCAAGTGTATTTGCGCGACGTTGGGTTGTGATACTCTATGTCCAGTATGGTGTGATATCAGCTGCTGACACCTTTTATTCTAGTAGAGGTGTGGGGGAGGTGGGGGGATACAGAGGTTCACTGGGGAGGTGTCTCTGAGGTACAGTACAGACCGAAGACCTCGGGAAAGGACCCCAAAAAAGAGAACTGTCTCATGAAATCCAGGAGGCTTGGGAAGTATGTGTATAATATTTTGGCAAGGCTTCATGGGGGGAGGGGAAGGAGTTAATCCCCTATTATAAACCAATAGGCTAAACTCCCTTAGTTTGTCACAAGCTGATTCTGAAGCCATTTTATAGTATCAATTTTTCCGGGATTAATCACTACTATTTAAATCCACTACTAATTCGTAGAATTGATCTGTGACCTCTGACCAGCTCTGGTTTGGCTACTGTCATTTTACAAAATAAATCTTGTCCTTCGACCACAGGATGTTCCAGTGGGAACTTTCCATGACTTTCCCCATCAATCCATTAAAATGTCCGCCTAGAACGTTAACCCCTGACAATACATTGTACATAATACAGTACAATGTAAATAATAATAATAGAAATATGTATATTCGCTAACTCAGCAGTTCCCAGCCCACCTTATGCCGCAGACAAAGGAGCGGCGTGTTCGGATGGTCTTCGGGGACCCCTGTGAGAGCGTCGTTTGACCCCTACAGGGGTCACAACGCACAGGTTGAGAACCACTGCGCTAACTGATCCTTTGTGCTTTTATTCATGCATACAGTGGCAGTTTCTTCTCTGATATTTTTCTTTCTAACACACAAAGCATTGTAACAGTCATTAAAGAGGCCATTACCCATACCCACTGAATGGAGTCTAACTGATTACTAGACTTTACTTGTCTGGGCAATCCCCAAGCATGTTGTACTTTGGCACCATGGAATTAAACTGACAGAAATCATTGTTGTCAAATCAGGCCTTGAAATCCTAATGTGCTTTTGATGGCGTCAGTTTAAAGCTTATCGGAATGAAGGACTGTGGGTGATTTATTTTATTTTCACTCAGACATCACAGAAAGTGACATACGGCAGTCACTCGATGAGACTTACACTGTGGACATTGCTATAAACATGGGACATAGGCCCCAGATCGAACGCTCAGTCCCCCTGAATCTCATAGAGTCTCTGAAACTGATATTGTGCTGGTAATATCATCCAGAGGCTTGTAGCATTTATACAGCTTTAATGGTCAGTGTGCAGAATACAGAGGGATGGCCAGATGGTATTAAAGATGGTAATTGTGAATTTATTGATCTGTGTCTCATGGGAAACTAGCAATATTGGTAATTATTGCATTTCCAAGCTCCACAAATGTCTTTGTCCCACCTCGTGCCCCTTAATTCTGTCCTGTCTGTCCTTATGTACGCAATGAAACACTTTATCCCATTGAGAATCTTCTAGACAAGTCTTGGGAAAATGCGCATGGGTAAATCAGATTATTACTAGTGCTAGTTTTGTTTTTTATATACTGTATTTCTCGCTTTATTATTTTTCACCTGAAATGTCCTTTTCTAATATAATAATGAAAATGATTTTCATAGTTCAGGAAACAATGAAGTGGATTGTTTCTTTATTTGGAAGCTAAATTCTAAATTACTTTTAGCTGCAGAGTAGGGTGTGGAAGCGGGGGGTCGTTCATGGAACTTTCACTACTTAACAAGGACCCCTGAAAAGATAAAGAACCCCTCCCCGGACCCAAGAGTTTAAACTCTTTATTTAACGTTCTCTTTCTTGGCATAGTGTATTGCGATGTGTATGAAGACTGCAAGGGTTCTGTAAAATATATGTATTTTATATAATAAAACCTCTATTAATAATGACTATGTTAAGCTGGTTTCTAAATGGCAAACATTTATCTAAAAAGTGTTGATTTATTTCAAGTTTTTAGAGGATATTGAAGAAAATGCTATTCTAGCCCCTGCTCCATTATATCCCTGTATATATTGGTACATATTACGTTATACAGCCTATCTGCGAGGGGTATTTATTAAATGGTCATAAAGGTAATATACTCTTATTGCTGATTCCATTGCACTACATTAGTTTAGTTTATTTAGTGACATCTTCTGCATCGCTTGACATAGATGTACCGTTCAACTCTGTCCCTGCAGAGCTTACAATCTAATTTCTATATTCAGCCACCACATGCAGACTAGGTTCAAATCAATTTTCCAATATGTTTTTGGGTTGTTGGAGGAATCCAAACAGTATAGGGGGGCATAATAACTCAATGGGGATTATGCTCGAGGTCAGTGATGGCTAACCTTTAAAGTGTCGCGTGTCAGTATTCTGTCGTAGTCGTGACTATGATAGGTACATGGTCACGGGTTTATAACAGGAAATTGTCGCGGCTTTACAACGGGGGAAGTATTGTGGTCTTGTTATGGGAAAAATAGTCACGGTTTTGTTATTCGGAAAACTTGTCACAGTTGCAGGTTTACAAGGAGAAATTTGTTGCGAGTTTGCTATGGGGAAAATTGTCACGGCTTTACTATGGTGAGAATAGTCGCGATCGCCGATTTACAATGGGACTACATGAGAGTGCGACACAAATGCCAACCATGATGCGTGTCATCAAAAACCTCTCGATGTGTCACCTCTGACAATCGTGTCATAGTTTAGCCATCACTGCTCTAGGTAGTGCTGAACCCAGGACTTCAGCATTAAATTACTGTTATTGGCTTAATGTATCTGTTCATATTTCCTCCCAGTGACCCCTTCTGTTGAAAGGACGACCACCGACAAAGACATTGGGAATGGGAAGAATGACATTGTTTATGGTTTTGATGGCAGAAAAGATGTTTTTATTTTAAGGTGAAATATTTGGCAAAAAGTTAATGAATAATGGCTCGAAACTTTATTCACTCCGGGTTTTATATATTAAAGATTGTTCCTCTTTAAGGAAAAATAAAAAATTATTCTATGGTTGAAAATAAACTACTCCTTGCCTATGCCACATTATCTACTCATTGGAATGCTAAGCGAATACAGCGTCGTTTTATGGCAGAGTAAACCTTTATCTTAAATTCTGAATTATTGCTTCAAGCAAAGTTTTCACTAAGTGACACTAGAGAATTTTCCACAGAGAAAAACATGTAGATTTAAGAAGCAAATGTCTCTCTTAATTGGTTGGATATACCTTTTCTGCATCCCCCAAGACATCTGCCTGTTAAATGCATAATTGTCGCTAGGTTAATAGTCTCTCTGAAATAGATGGATAAATTATCTTACCTAAACAGATATAGATATATACGTTGCCTCTCAAATTGAATAGATGTTTCTTCTCACATCCAAAAGAACTTCAGTCATGATCATCTCCAGGTTGTGCTGGATAATTAGGGTATACAAAGTGGAATTGTTTCCCTAGAGGCTAGAAAGATGAGCACTGTGGGATTCTATGATACTTTATTTCTCTAGAGGCTTAAAGACTTTAACTGTATTTAGTACAGCCTTGCATGCTTATATTCCACTGGAACCTTCATTCCCTGTGTTTGACTTTTCTCAGAATGAGCGTTTAGCCATTTCCAAATACATTGGCCGGAGTCTTCTTTCTGAATGTTCCCAGAATTACTTTTTCATCCATTTATTGATAGTCTGTTGGCCATTTTCTGAAATTACTTTGCTGGTGCATGAGTCACCAAACTTTACACCCAACCTCCAGTGTCTACAGTGTGTGCCTATGCAGTTGTCAGGTTTCACAGAAGTTAACAAGTCCAGTTTTCACAGACCAAGTCGGTGGTATCTCAATAGCCAAAACAGGACTGGAAGATGAGAACAGAGACTAGCTAAGTCAGGTAGGAAATGGAGAGACCCAAAACAAGTCCCAAGGTAATTCGGGAACAAGGTCAAATGGAGTCAGTAATAGTGAAACAGAGAATTGTTCGTTGGTGTGGCCAAGGCCTGTACAAAGTAGATCAATGAATGTGGGCTTAGGCAGCACGAATGAGATGACCGGCTTGGGCGAACATAAGAGGAAGTGACCTCATATTTATAGGCTCTGTAATGAGTGATGAATCTGTGCAATCAATCTACAGATGTGTAGCCACATGTTCAGCACCAGTCCAATGGACAGCGAGCACTGAAGACATCTCTACAGCCCAGGAAGTCAAATAGGCTAGTGGTAAGACTACTGCTTAGAGCTCATCAAATCCACTGAGCTGGACCTGTACCAGCATTGCTTTGGGTTTCCATGCCCACAATCTTTGCACTAATGCTGGCCTGCAAAAGTACAGAGCATATAAGAATAACACCATGGTGATTTTTTGCAAGGGCCTAAAGTATTCCTCATCTGGCTCCTGCTGCCCCTTGGTGTAGCCACACTAGTGAATTAATCCATTGGTAGCCAATTAGACATTTTGCTTTTGTTATCAGACTTTGATTATATTTGTCGACTGGCTGATTTGGTAGTTTTAGGACTTAATCACCTATTCCTCTGCATCAGGCTCATCAAATCATATCCTTGAAAATAGTAAAATAAATAACATGAAAGTGAGTGACACAGAAGCCTGGCATCAACCAATCACCTTAAACCCCCATCTCCAATAAAACAATGAATGACCTTACCTCTAGTAGGGGAGCGGTGTGTGTAGTTATTAATCATATTTAAGAACAGTATTTCACAACTCCATGAACCAGAGGCAGGTCATGTTTTCAGTTCTGCCATACTCATTAACAAATAGGCTAATCTGTTTGATTTGAAAAGTAATTATCCTACTCGTTTCCACAAGGGAGACCTTGTATGTTGAATATCAAAGATGTACAATTCTGTAATAAATAAAAACTAAGCTGATTAACCTATCACAATTACTACCTGGCTATGAGGACTTAGTACTTTACACTCAACAAACACCTCTGTCTGAGCTACCTGTAACTAACATAACCTAATCTCCCCAATAACGTTAGCCTCGTCAGCATATTATTATGATGGTGGTGACTGTCTCTTTAAATGAAAAACGCTAACTTTTGACGCAGTTTGTAATTTGTTGCTCGTCTCCTGTGCTCTTGTGTTTAACAATGGATTGTTTATCCAGATGGAACGGCCTTCCCACTACAAAATAATTACAAATCATTGACATTTTCAAATTATCAATGGCGTTGAAAGGGTTGGTAAATGATGGCGCGCTTTGCTAATTATCCACAAGCAAATTGAATGAACAGAATTCCAGCTTGTATTTCAGGGTCCTGCGGTTTAATCTGATGTGAATCACATGGGTTACTCAAGCAATGAAATATAGAATTAATTAGCGATGCCATTAATATTTATTTTGTGGTGAAAGCTCTGGGATAATTAGTAATGCTATTAATTCAAAGAGTGAGAGTCTCAGAGCAGAAAGATGGAAGGGAGTGCAAAAGAACCTTGTTTTATATTGTGGGGATTGGGATGTGCTTGCGGTAATGATACTGGGCTATAATATGTTTTATAGAATGATAAATTCACGCATGAGGATGAAGTTGTATAAGTGTATCTTCTCCCCTTGGCTGACAATTCACCTTGTCAATGGCATAACTCGCTTTTCAGGGGCCCCAGCATAGGATTTGACTCCAGGGTTTGCCACCACAAAAGCTGTGGTGCCTTACCATGTGCAAGGTGGCCCTAGTCACTTTCCTAATAGTTCCATGTGTTTCCATCACGTCACACAACGTGAATGGTGACCTGCCCAGCAGGTTGCTGGTGGCCAGCTTGTTTCACAATGACTTTCTGCTGTTTTTCAATATTGAAATGAAAGTAATTTTAAAGTGGGTCTGTCGTTAGGAAACTTAATTCTCCTGAATTCTCCAGAATTTATCCAGTATGGTTCCCTGCTTAAATGAGCAATCGTGAGGTAATAGAAGTGGTCACAGCCAGCACAATGTTAATATTTATGATGCCTTCGATCAGATTCCTGCAAGATCACATTCTGTAGGACTTGACTTGAAGAACATCAAGCATAGCTATACCTCAGTCCTGGCAGGGCTGTTTTTAGTCAAACTGGCACCATGGGCTAATCTTGAGGGCACACCCCATACACATTGTTCCCCTCACTCTAAGGGAGCTCCCAGAAGCACTCTGTATAGCTCTACTGCAGACACATGCACCTCTGCTCTCCTCTAGAAATTATAATCAGGAGTTAAGAGCAGGCTAGTGATTGGCTCTTTCTGTCCAATCTCTAGTCAGCTCTTAACTCAGCTCCCAATTAGCAATGCTTGGGAAGAGCAGGGACCAGTAAGTCTAGGGACTCAGCATAGTGTTGCTTGGGGCCCTCCCAGAGTCGGGGGCTCTGGGCTGCAGTCGTCCAATGCCGACCCTGATTCCTGGGAGAAAATAAAATGTAGATGGTTTTTCGCCATAATAATTGTCCGCGCCGTCATTCTTAATATAATCAATCCCATGGCCATGGGATAACAAATACCCTTTTCTCCTGAATATAAATAGGACCGCTCTGATATAAATAATCTTACAGGAATAATTCTTCAGAAACCAGAGCATGAACTGTGAATGCTTCGGATGTTTAAAAACTCCATTTCATAGTATCCCCCGGCATGAGTTTAAATAATTACATCCAGTTAAAAAAAAGATGATTACTTTGTACTTCCATGTTCAAGCATTTTATGTAAAGCGCTAGAATTCTTACACTGGGGCTTATCTTCACCAGATGTTGACTTTGCATTGTGCGTTGTATTTAAATCCTCGCCAAGCCCTGCTGCATCTTTATCCAAGCGCAGATACAAATTCCACGTTAACAAAGAGAATTAACAATCGGACGCTTTTCTTGGCGCTTTTCTTCCAGTAAATACATTACACGTGTATGTATGTATAGTTTCATTTATAAAGCGCCACTCGGTTATGCACGTGTCGTTATTTATTTATACAGGATAAACTCTAATTCATTCACAAGTAAATAAAGGGCTTTCAGAAAAGGGATATCTGGATCACTGTTGTTTTTAGGGGGATCGAATTTTTTGTTGCTCCGGAGTGCCCGGAGGAAACTTGCGCAGGTGCGGGGAGAACATACAAACTCCATGCAGATGATGTGCAGGGTGGAATTGGACCCAGAACCCAGTGCTGCAAGGCAACAGTGCCAACCACTGAGTCACCGCACTGGAATTGTGGGAAAAAAGTGGCTGGGGGGCAAACTGTACATTTTATGGACATTCCTGGATATTCTCCTTTGAGTGGGGAATATCCCTTATTACTTCCTGTTGGAGCTACCCGCTCTTGCTACCCACACTCCCTTGTTACCTACCCACCCTTGCTACCTACCCGCCCTAGCTACCTACCCACCCTTGCTACCCATCCTCCCTTGCTACCCATCCTCCCTTGCTACCTACCCACCCTTACTACCTACCCGCCCTAGCTACCTACCCGCCCTTGCTACCCACCCTCCCTTGCTACCTACACTGTCTGGTGAGTTCTACCGCACACTATGACTACCTCTGTGGCATTCTACATGGATAGGGACCCTAGAGATCAGTTACTGGGGTTCAGTAACCCTGCATAGTTGCCACCTGTTGAATCCATTCCTCCCAGGGGTACTTTATTTTCCAACTCCAGCCTCCTGTCCAACTAGGGTCAGTTTCCCTCACAACACAAACTTTCTAAGCTGGGACAAGTAGGGGGCAGAATGGGTATAGTCCGCACAAGTTCTGCTCCCTACTGAAGAATACCATTGGATAGCAGCAGAGAACCAATAGTATGTATGTATGTATGTATAATTTTATTTATAAAGCGCCAGAAATTTACGCAGCGCTGTACAATTCAGCGATACAAGTACAATACAAACAAGGGAAAAGTGCATTAAGCAATACAAGTAAAATATTACAAGGGTACATCAAATTAAGTGCTAGGTTGTGATTGACACAAGAGATTGGAGGTCCCATGAACCATGTTTGATGCCATGAATAAGCGCCTTATGTTATGAGTATATTGATTTTAACATTTTGACCATGGGGTCACAATAAAGGTTTACAGAAATCGATTTTACACACTGGAGTGCTGGAGAGTCTTTTTGCTTTTTAGGTTGTGATTGACACAAGAGATTGGAGGTCCCTGCCCCAATTAGCTTACAATCTAAGTGGGAGGAAGAGTTACATACACAGATAGGACAATAAGAACTGTAGAGTCATAGGTCCATAAATACAAATAAATAGATCAAAATAGATATAGATAAATAAATACAGTAAATAAATAGTAGATAAATACAATAGATATATAGAGATATTAAACATAAAAATTATACATAAAATCAATGATAAGAATCAGTGCTAGTGCTCCGACAGATAGGATTTCAATTTGGTTTTGAAGGTGGAGAGGGAATGTATCTGTCTGAGACAAAGGGGTAAAGAATTCGAAAGGTGAGGGGCAGAGAGTGAAAAGGGTTTAAGACGAGAAAGGGCAGTATTAGTACGAGGTACACAAAGCTGGTTGCTGTTAGAGGAACGTAGTGGACGCCGGGGAACATACAGACATAAGAGTGAGGAAATGTAGGGTGGGGCAAGAGAGTGAAGTGCCTTAAATGTCAAACGGAGAACACTGTAAATGTCTAGTGAATTAATTCTGAATGAAACCTGTGACTTACTCCAACCTAGTGCTTCCCATTGATCTCTAAGTATGAATGAGACTGTTTGCTTTTAACTGTGACACTCTCTGCATGGAGAAATGGGAAAAACCTGGTGATACTCGCCCAAAATTAAAAGTTCTTCTGGCATTAGCCGTTCCCAGAGAAATTTCTTTATAATTAAGATCACATGCGCTATAATGATTCGGTCAGGAACAAGTAATCCTGATGTTTGTTTATGCAGACTCTTCCAGTAATTGAATAATGTTGATTAACTGAAAACAGAATTGAAAATTATCTACTTCATTATTCATCTTGCAGTTTATGGTTTTGGTTTGCTATTGTGCCCCCTAGAGGTCACTTAAACACATAACCTATTTCTGCATCTTGCATTGATTGCTAACCGTGAAATCTCTGCATCTAACAGGGATCTCAATAAATCCCACAAAGATAAAAGTAATCGCGCATTCATTTTAAACCACAGTATTTGTATTTTTTCAAACCAAGCATTTCACTAAGTATTAAGGAAGCTTCATCATGCTAATGATGTGGTGTCGTGTATCTAGTCAGAGAAGTACATTTAAAATCGATCTATTTGCATATTGATCTTTGTATTTTGGGGAGCATAGATTAAAGGGGAACTAAGCTGTGCCAATCATTGTATAGATAAGCACTAATGCAAGCTGATAACATTTTTACTAACGCCTGGACTTGGGCAGATGTTAATTCTACTTCTTCAAGTAGGTCTTAAAAGTGTGTTTTTTTTGTTTGCATTGTTGTGAATGGAAGCAAAGTCAGATCGTTACGTTACTGTTTGGACTTTTACCAATAAGACATACAATGCATGGGCTCTAAGCTTATTATCTGTTATCCCTACTGTTTATACAGTCGTGGCACCTGGGAAGGTTGTCTGTATTAAATAATATGGCATCCCTAAAACTTTGCTCCTAACTAGGGTCACCTACAGTTTGGATAAGGGGTAACTGATACAAAGACCCCAGAAATTTCATCAGCTGTTTTTATGAGAATACAAATATATGTATTCTCATTAATTATTATTTTTTTTATGCTTTTACAATCTGTGTACATTATGGCCTTGAAAAAAGACTGATCATTCATAAAGAGATCTTACTGTCACCCTAATCAGAGAGGCCCCCGAAATGTTATGCTTAAAGGGGAACGAAGCCCCACATTTTGCAGAGCCAGTTCTGCTGACAATTAACCACATATCAAAACCTAATTCCTGGCCATTTCCCCCCATATATATGTAAGAATATCTAAGTTAAGATAGATGGGGTAATTCAGGAAAGTCCGAACTTACCTGGCAATCCTTCGATTCACTTCGCCGAGACTGGTACGCGCTCCCTTCTCTCCTGCACGCGGAGATCAGCGAACGCTTTAAAGGTACATCGGCTCACCTCGCGACCACTCAAGTTGCCTCGTGAGACTGGAAAACCTTTAAAGCGTTCACTGATTTCCACGAACAGGAGAGCAGGGACCGCGTACCAGTCTCTGCGAAGTGAATCGAAGGATCGCCAGGTAAGTTCGGACTTTCCTGAATTACCCCCAAAGTGGTTGTGTTAGTCCATGGATGCAAAATAATAGGAGTATTGTGATATTCAGTGATACCTTTTTACTGGACTCACAGTCAGTTTAGTTAGACGAGCTTTTGAGAGGTCTGTCCCCCCTTCATCGGGTCACAAGTAATTATTTTATATATATGCATACATACACTTGGTGATACCTTTTTTATTGTACTAACATGGCCACTTTATCCTAACTTTTATATATGTGTGTGTGTATATGTGTGTGTATGTGTGTGTGTATAATATATATATATGTATATATATATATGTGTGT
>WMED01004115.1:0-21148 GCA_019650415.1 Pipa parva
TGCACAAAAAATGCATTCAAAGAATTTCATGATTGCACTATTTCAAATTATTCTAATTCTAATTGCAGAGGGTTGGTTACTACGTTGCTCCGATTCAAATTATGGACGGCAATGGTTTTCTGTCCAGCTATGCAGTGTATAATCAAGCTAATGTCCCATCAGTCCTGCACCATTGATATTTTTCAGATATTGATTTTAATAAAGGGATTGTGTAAATTATGTAAACTAAAAATGTAAGTTTTATGGTGAATAAGTAATATATTTACCTGCATAATGCATGGTTCCATTGCCATACTAAATACAAATACTAGAACCTCCCTTTAAAAGGGTACAATTTAGGTTTTCCATTAGGCAGGATGATAAAGATTTGGATACATAGCTGAAATACAATACTTGGAAGGTCATATGGTTAAAGGATGATATGATTAGTATATTTACAGGTATTTAGTTTGTACGGTATGAGATGGGAGAACTAAATTAGCTCTAATGGATGATTTCTATCAATCAGTAGTTTAGGATACAGTTTCGACTCATTCAACACCTCCTTTTAATGGGCAATATGAAAAATTCAGTGTATAAGGCTGCACTGAAATCTATTTAGCCATGGATTTGTTGACAGACATGTATGATTTGATACACATGCTTTACTGCTAAACTGTGATTTCCAGTTAATGTTGAATACGGCTGTAGACGTATTCTGAAGACCTGGTTATCCTGTATGTAAAAGGGGAAGTTTAGGCCACTAAACTCCTCAGTAACAAACATCTCTAAAATACACACCAAATGTTATTGACAATCCAGTGCAATCTGCATTTATGCTATTTAATATTCAGCCAAGTAGCACTCAGGATAGTAAGGATGCTTGAATGTTAAATAAATAAGAAGAAAACCCTTTTTGATTTGAAGATGATTTTAACTCAGTCCTTAAATCTATGTTAAGAAGAATCTTGTAGAAGATAAAGACCACTAAGTATGTGCAGTGCCTTAATTACAGAAGAAAATGGTACTATGGAGCTGACACATTTGTAGGAGCAGATCACTAGTCTTAATAAGGCTACACTAGGTATACTAGGGTTTGTCAACCATTTTTTTTTTAGACATTGGTTCTACTTTAATAAACTGGCCATGCAGTGTTCCTCAATAGTAAAGCAAGTGCATACATATTCCTGTCTTAAATGTCAAGATAAAGATAGGACATCTACAAAAATACAGTATATACAGGCAAATATAGAATAACTATAGGAGTATGTAGAGTGGGAAATGTGAATAAAAAGAAACATTTTTAACTTCACTTATTATAGGTCAAATCAGAGAAAACTTGTCGCCGAGTGTGGCACGGTTCTATGTGAAGTGTGTCCAGAACGGAGTTAAAATCCAGTAATGGTTCCAGCTAAATCATTATGGAGGGTAACAGAAAGGTTATTATAAAAGAAAGCCTAGTCAACATGAGGTGAATAAATATTTAAAATAGTTCTGTAAAATAACAAATTGTGTATGAAGGCATAGAGCTACTACATTTTGTGTCTTGGAGACATAAGATATGTAGTAATCTTGCATATAATATTTATAAAAGAATCAGAACATAATAGTGCACAAAATAAGTCTCCTGAAGGCCAGTGATCTCTATACCGAAATGTGAGTATGGATTAAAAGCTTTGGATCTTTAATAGGGAGAATTAAAGCCTTTGGAAAACAAACTTAATAGGTGTCTGCGAATCAAATTACAAAAAGCTTAAGAAGGAAGTACATGTCACTGAGAACATTAAAAAACACGTATGGTGTGAAGCTAAGAGCTAGATGCAATAGCAAGGGGAAAAAATAGGGGAGGGGGGAGAAACATTCAGTGGGTTATTCACTAAAGTTCAAATTGTTGCGTATAGATGCGAATTCGCCAGATAAAGACAGTCGCTTCTTCATAATGATATTGTCGCAGTCGCGACTTTATTATGGGAAAATTGTCGCAATCTTAATATTAAAAATTGTCATGACTTTACAATGGGGAAATTGTATCGGATTTACTATGGGAATCCACTGCTTGCGAATTCGACAGTCGAACTCGCACCTTAGTGAATAACTCCCGGACTAATTAACAGAAGCTTTATGGGAATCATGGAAATGAACCGTCAGCCAGGTTACGTTATTATATCTCAGTAGCACAAGTCACTATTTTTAAAGAAATATATTAATACAAATGTAAAATTAGCATTAAATAAATATGTTGAGGGCACTGGAGAGGAGATCCCCTTTAAATACAGAGACATCCCAAATAGAAAATCTTATAGCTTTATAAAGTATGTTAAAAAGAAAATCTTAATTTTACTGAAGTTATGGAAAATACACAACACTTAGGGGGATATTTCTAAAAATTCAGAAGTTTATTGACTGGTTAACAGATTGAAAGTGTAATAACATATCGATATTATCATTTTTGTTTATTTATATTGTGGTGCAGTCTAATTTTACTCGCCATAAAGCGTCCCCCTGCTTTAGTCTAGCAAAAACCCATCATCCCCTATGGAGTTGGTTCTTTTATTTAGCCACAGACCAAAACTATTTCTCATTGCAAAATTATATCAATCGGCAATGGAAGGGGGAGCCTCAAAGAAAGTGTGCCGGTATCATCGGATGGATATTTGTAGATATTGATCTTTACAAGAATCGGGTGAATTGAAAAGTAACTCAAGAAAAGCATGGATAGACAGCTAAATGAACTGAGAAGTTTGAAACTGTCTTTATAAAGTTTCCCCTAGGAATTAAACTTTAGAAATGATTTGCCTAACCAAGGCTGTGACAAAAAAAAAAAGTTATTTGAATAATGTCATATTACAAAACATATATACAAATAGTACACGTACATGTAAACCATTGTAATCTCTTGTTCAGGTGGTGTAGTCTATCGTGGGAAAATAAAATCTACAAGTCAACAGCAACAGGGAAATGACTGATTTAAGATGACATGCAAGTACTTAGAGCTGCTTTTAAACTGACAACACAAAGCACATGGCAAATCCATCAATGTGAATACATGTGACCTGGAACTGCTGTTGCCCCAAGCAAGCCTCTTCCCTGTTTGCTCCCAGTAACCCAGCACTTAACCAACCAGTCCCTTGGGGAAGTGTGCAGCAGGCAGCTGTATTAAGGCAATGATGTAATCATTGGGATCCACCAACTCTTTTGGCTGTGCTTGTAAACATTCTGTCTGCATAGCTTCCAGATCACATCACAATGTGAAACAGGGCCCCTGAGGTCTTCTCCTTATCCAGAATCATTTTATTGTATGAGACAACAACCTTCTCATCCAGCCTGTGCTTGCCATGTAAAAGCTACAGTATGATTTCTTTCAATCTTTTTATATATAATCATTTAAAGTCACCTCATTCACACTGCCCCTGCAATAAGCTTGCTATCACTTACTTACTTAACCTATTTGCAAGTTTACTCAGTGCCGGAAAGAGATTCCATTCCTAATTACTTAATTCTGCCATGTACTTTGTCATAAAGGAATTTCAAGGTGTACTGACCTAGTTTTCATATATCCGGCCTCAGAAATGATACACTAGTAAATTCTCAGCATGCACAGCATAAAACAGAGGGACAGGGAGAGGTGATATCATGGAAATATTAAAATATAATGGAGGAAATTCAGGAGGGAAGCAATGAAAATGACTAATCTTTGCTAAGTTACACTAAGTGTAAGTTGAGTTAAAATGACTTTAGGATAGAGTTGTAAACACATGGAATAACCTTCCAGCAGAGATGCTACAGGCCAATGGTGACAGAATTCTAATAAGTATGGGAGAGATACAAGGGATTTACAAATGTAGAAAACAGCCATTCCACTGAGCACAGGAATAATGCCATATATGGCCATACGTGCAAGGAAGCATTGTTTTTATACAGAGATACTAATTTTCACATGGTAATATAAGAGTGGAGGACTCCATTATATCTAGCAAAGGTTAAAATGACCAAACCATAGTCAATAAAAGAAAAAACTATTTTTGTTCATAACTTACAGCTTTGCAAACAATAAAGCTAATGATAATGTATCCCTATAACTGATTGTAGGGTTTAAACAGACTTATTGACTTGGTTGTATTTATTAATATTTAATATTAGATTTTGTGGGACAGGAAATAGATGAAACCCAAATAAACAGCATTGAAATGCATCAAAGTGTGACTACTACAGCAAAAGCAGAACATTTAAGATATTTCTCTAGCCAAAAAACAAACAAACTGGTTTTATAAAAGGGACAATATTTTTGTCCAGCCACATAAAATAGGAGCAAGTTTATAATGACTTCGACTCACCTGTCCGTCCTGACATTGCTTGGTTAACCAACCCTTCTTGAAATTCAACAGGTCAGGCTGCAAAACAAGGGTAATATCAGTATTCAGAACTGTATCCAAGCATGGCAGAAAATGTTTCCCTCAAAATTCAAATCGAAAACGGAGACGCCCAAATCATCCCATCATTTATTGCATTGAAAGAATATTGCATTTGAATATTTTGGGGTGAAAAAAAGAAGTGTTATCTGTGTATTTTCCTAAGCTTTTTTTTTTTTTTGGAAGTTTTTAAAAATCCTTTTGTTTCTTCACGATTCCTTTACAGCAAATGTGATCAGTATTCTGACAAAGATTTCTGTTACAGCAACGCATTCTTTTTAATACGGCTGAGCAGCTTTTCAGCAGCTAAAGAGGACTGGCATTTCTGGTCGTTTAAATCTATATAAAGTATTCCCAAGGTTGACTTGGGGAAGTGATAAGAGTGTGCCCAAAGGTATTCTGGTCAACCTACAAAAGCCACATATACTTGTACCCTCTCTCTCTTATCCAGTCGCATTTCTCAGCTATTCTATGTTCTCTCCGCTTATATACAGAGCTCAGTCATATGACACATATATTACAGGATCTCCACCCTTTTCTTTACAGGCTTTAAGACACAGAAAGTGAAGGGTCTTGTGACCACAGCAGAATTCCTTGTGTCCTATCCCTGACTCTGGGTTCGAATCAAGTTTCTGATTTAAATAGACAGGAGTCAAATACAGAGCTATTTTCTAGGGTGTCTGTGTAGGGTATGCCAGTTATCTGGAGACAGGTGGTTGCTAGTGGTGAGAACAGGACATACTAAAGATAACTTATTCCAGCTGATTGATAGGGTTTTCGTAGTGAGGGATATCTATAAAGTGATTAGAATAGTAATGTGCTATTAGCAATGCTTTCAGTGCAGTATGTTACAGTTAAAGCAGCTCTCCCTGCTATTGGCTTTGCTCCTTTGTAATTTCACCACAATCGCCATTTCAGTTTTAGCTTTCCCACTAGTGGCTGCTTAAATGAATGAGTTAAGCTGTGAAGTTGGAGGAAACAATAACTTCACACTATTTTTACAATGAGAATATCAGGAGGAATGTAAAGTTTTCACCACCATCTTAGCTTAATAAATACTCCCCCTCCCCTTAATGCGCCGTGTTACCAGAATACAGAGCCACACCATCACACTAAAAGGCATGATGGAGTGTTACACAGTTGTCTTAAGTTCAGTTTGACAGATTAAACTCCTACTAAGAAGTAACATGTGGAAATGACTGCTTTATAAGGAAAGCAGCAATATGTTCAGTGAGTACTGCCAGGATCAGTTCATAGACACACTTGCAAATTCATATCTTTTCAGTATAATTTAATGGTTTGCTTTAAAGGAACAGTATTTCTCTAAGGACTCTTGGGGGACACCCAACGAGCGGTAAAATTCCCTCCCACTGGAGGCTGGACACAAAAAGAACTCCTCCCCTAGAGAACTTTAGCCCTTGCACAGGTAGAGGAAGTTAGCTTTTCTAGTGCTCTTTCTCCAAGAGGCAGAGACACTGGCCATTAGCCAACTATTATCTTCAGTTGAGTTATTTTGGCTCAACAACCAGGGTATGATAGGGGATAGAGAATTCTTTTGAGCCCTCTGCATCCATCCACCCTCTATAGACTGTGTCCCGAGAGAAGAATTTTGTGACATTTCTATATATTTTTCTTGTACCTTAACTACAGGAAAGCTGTAGCTGGTACATTATAGAAAAAAACAGAAAAATTTTGTCTTGCGTGTTCTGCTAAAACTTTGCAGAAATCACAGTCCGTTTGTATCCATTTTCTAAAGAGATGACAGAACTATGGAGTTCTGTCCCTGCTGTAGATGTATCAGCATCCAGACTGTCAAAGCATACCACCATTTCTGTCTCTGTTGCAACTTTATTTAAAGATGCAGTGGACAAAAAAGTAAAAAAAAGGGAAGGTTTACTAAAATCTACATTTTCAGCAATTGCCATTTATCTAGTACTCACGCCAGCATGGGATGCAAGAGCATGTATGCGATGGGTATCTCAATTAATTAAAGATATTCAATCACAATATTCCAGAGAAAACCTCAGTCAGGGAGAATTTCTCGCATCAATAGACATTAAACATGTGTATCTGCATCTGACAATTATCCTTTCCCACGAGAAGTGGTTACATTTTGCATATGGAAATTTCAATCTCTAGTTTGTTACGCTAACGTTTGGGCTAGCATCAGCACCAAGAATATGAAAGTAATATCAGCAATTATCAGAGTCAGAGGAATCCATGCAGCTCCATACTTTGACAACCTCCTCATCAAGGCTCAATCTTTTTGAGTAGCACTGAAAGCAGTGGAAATTTGTGACTCCACTCTTCAGGACTTTGGTTGGATAATCAACCTACCAAAATCATCATTACTACCAGCACAATCTCTGAATTTCCTAAGACTGCATTTCAACATGGAAGATGCCTTAGTAACTCTTCTGAAAGTAAAAATAGATTCAGATGACATCCCACCTATACAGAATACAGGCTCTCAATAAGACACTGTTTGAGAGTAATAAGCTCTTTAACATCTATTTTAGAAAACATACCTTAGACCATTGTAAATTCACAATAATGAAACAGAGAGGAAGAGATCTATCTTTCACAATGTCTCTGAACTTGCTGACAATACAGACTCTCCTTTGGTGAACAACATTGCAGAATCTACTAAAAGGCAAATCTCTAAGACTGCTACAGTGGCATTTCTCACCACAGATGCTTCCCTATCAGGATGGGGAGCAGTATATTAAAATATGACACTACAAGGAACACGGCAGAATTCTGAAACAATTCTTCCAATCAATATATTAGAATTGACAGTGGTGAGCTAGGACACTGGACATGCATCCTCAGAGATCATTCAGTGAGGACAGTCAGTCAATGCCACAAAGACTCAATAAGGTCCTGTTAGTTTGTCATTGTATCTGGAGCCATGCTGAAGTGCATCCCACATCAGCTGGAGATTGCGAGGGGGAGAATCCATAGAGCGAACATGACAAATCCCACTGATACACAGTTGGATTCAATCTGGGAAATTAAGGGGCCAGGGAAGTACTTGTAAGATTTGGTCATGTTCTTCCAACCAATGTCCAACATTTCTCATATTGTCTTGCTGGAAAAAGCCATCCACCCAGGTTAGACAATTAAGAGTATGCATGGGTGTTTATGTGATCTGTAACGATGATATTACACCCAAATCGGTTGAGGGTGCTTTTCACAACTTATCGGCCACAGCAGGTCATGTGACTTCCTTTATAAGATAGGCACTCCTGTGGTTTATTGTAGGAAGAATTCATAATAATGTAACTGACCATGAACATTTCTTCAATTTTCTCTAACCCTGGGGAATGCATTGATACCACCTCTATGTACAGGCTTTTACCAATTGTTGGGGGTTGTATAAAATCTGTGCTTGGTATCATTTTTGCAAAATGTAAAAGGGAAAGCTATAAAACTAAAAATCCATTGTACGTTCAAATCTTAGTTTAAACTATGCAAAGAAAAGACATCTGCCTTTAATAACATTAGAAACTGCAGTTATCAAGTGACAAGGAATAGACAAACTCTTAGGATTATCTTTGTCCTATCTGAAAGGGGAGCAATGCATTTCCAAGAAACCATAAATGTGATTTACCCAAAGAGAGAAAAAATAGCAACACTACACAGTTTGTTGTAGGGGTTTAAGGGGTATATTATTAGTATATTTGGTTAGTTTATATATTTCCTTACTAATTATATTTAAAAAAAACACTGAATTCTTTATCCTTATATAACTGGACTCACTGTCATGGATGACTCTGTAGATCGGCGGTCCAGGGATTTTGCTCTGCGGTATGGGGACAAGGGAGAAGCAGAGACATCAGAGATTGAAGTGACCCCTGACTCATCCTATAAGAGAAAGAGCACTGAGTAAATAATAATCCAAATATTATGAAAGCCAACAACTGAATGAAAAATAATCCATTTGATGGAATAGAAGGGAAACAACAAACACCCTTTCTTGCACTGGTTCATAGCATGCTGCTTTATCAGCTCAGGCAAGGACACTTATCCAAAACACAAAAATAATCCCATCCCAGCAGCATCCCCTCTCTTCCAGTACTCTTCTACTGTCACTGCACTGTCACTTACTATTAGCCCTAGACCTGTTTCCTGGGGTAAGCTAACCTGTATGGGTCAGTGATTTTTATTTAGCTGGCAACAGAATGCAGAACCCAGACACATAATTGCTTATAATTTAAAAGCCAATTCTGGGTGTAGCAACAGCATATGTGGCCATAAAGTGCTATAAAGCTGCTGCTTCCAGTCATTTGTTTTAAATAACATGTAAACATTTAATTTAATATGTAAAATATAGGCTGGAAAATCAGATAATTTATATTCAATGGCTCAAGGACTCAAAATTGGGCCTGTTTATTATAGAGAAAGATTACAATCAAGATATAAGCATAACTGAAATGTAGTCTGTTTCAAGAATATGAAAATTCTTCTTCAAGTCTTGTTACCCTTTTTCTGGGGAAGGTGCGCTTTTCGCTGCGGCCTTGCCGGGTCTCACTGGATCGGCTGCTGGAACAACTGGTGTCCATGTGCTCTGGTTTCTCAATATCCAGAGCTTCAAACTTCTCAATTACCAGGGAGCGCCTGAGAAAAAAATAAACAGGGGACACACATAAGAGGAAACATTTAAATAGCCATATGGTGATCAAAGCAAGTTCATTCAATCAATCAGTGAAAATCTTCTGTTATTCTTGTTACAGGTGCCTAACCTGCTAGACTTATAATCACACAACAACAATTCTCAATGAAATTGTCTTTGTCTCTGTAGTCCAACATAGTGTCATGAACATTTTTTAGCTTTCTTGTATCACAGGGCATTTAATTTAAAGGGGAATATTTTAACAAGTGCTTTTTTTTTTTTTTTTTTTACAGTAAAAAAAATTCTTAATTTCCCTCCCATTCCCATTGTAAAGGAAATAAATAGAAGCAAATTACTTTGCGTCCATTTATTAGCAATTTATCATTCGGTTTGCATCCATTTTGCACCAGCTGCGCCTGTTTTTTTAATTTTTTTTTTTGCGAAAATCAGTGATTAAGACCAGGCGCACTTGATTTATGAAGGTTAAAACGATTTTAAGACCTGTTATAAGAAGTAAAATTAATGCCTGCCTAAACCCTGGCGTTAGAGAACCAGGTACGCAAAAAAATGTTAGCAATTACTATTTGTGCATGGAAATTTATAACATTTTGCTAATATTTGAACACAAACGGAAAACGCTAACATTTTTTACACAGACTAATAATTAGTGAAGAAGAAGAAAAAAAGGACGCAAATTGCTAACATTTTTACGCAAAAACTGAAGTTATCATTAGGCGCACTTTTAATGGTAAGTAGCTGTCATTTTTTAGCGCCTATTTTTACCGTTGCGATAACACCACTTGATATATTTCCCCCATTGTTGCTTGTCTATGAACCTTTTAATGCGGAGTTCAGTTTTTGCAGATCCAAACACCTCTGGCAAACATCTGGGATAGTACAAGGTAATAAGCTCTAACAGTGGGACCATAAAGAATACCATGACAGCAGCATGACAGGAAATGCTTTATAAAATACCCTTGAATGGATATGTGGAAAATATCCCCGCTGGTCATGCATCAAAGCTCTACCAACAGATTTCATAGTCAAGCAACTTACTTCACATACATTGACATTGGAAAGGAATGCTGATCCCTGGAAACCATTACTATTACATCTATGTAACTAGTAGGTGCATGACATGAACAGCAAAATTAGTGATAAAAAGTCATTCTTAATGAATACAAACCAATTAATACAGAGATAAGAATATAAGAGTGTCTCAATCTACAATATACTAAAAATGAAGTCCGAGGTGGACAACCCCTATAGATGCATTGAAAGGTTAGCTCCAGTTATCTATAAGAACTTGATATTTTAGAAGACAGATGACCATGGAAAAATAACCGTCACCAAAGCAATAACCGATGCCTCACACAATATTTTTTTTATTTCTTGTTTAAAAGATCTAACATTAAAATCACATTTCTTTGTAACAGAAACAATACAGTCATAACTTTTTGTGATAACATTTGCTACAATGGGTAAAGATTTGTCACATTTAAGGGAACTGAAAGGTTAGCTCTGAGAATACATGGCATTTAAATGACAGACACCCATGGGAACAGACCTTCACCAAATAAAATGACAGACACCCTCTAAAAGATGTCCAGAATAAACCAAATAACTGAGTGCTTGCCTATGCAACAACTTCACCACCAACTTAAAGCGATACTGACACCTGTTGTTTATTTTCACTGTTCTAAAGATTTTTTTATTTTTTATACTACAAGTCATATTTTTCGGCTTCTGCGAGCCAAGATAAAACGTACCTTATTTTAGTCATGTTAGGTATGGGGTTTTTTAGGCTGTCAGAAGAAGTGGGGATTTTTACCCTTTGAACTCTGGGAAATGGGGAGTCCCAGGCTGTACCGTTTTCGCTCAGTTTATGAGGGCTGTGCGGTGTTTTATAAAATAAATGTTATCCTGCAAAACTGAGTCATTTATTAGTGGGAAGAGTGAAAGGTTTAAAGGAAATTAGGATGCAGCGATTAAAACCCAGAGGTGTCAGTATCACTTTTTGCGAGCGACTTTGTGCCACAAATGAAATAAAAGCGGCAATGTAATTTCTGAAATGCAGACGTGATTCTATGAAATGCCTGCTGGTTCTGTATCAGAATGTTCAACAAAAGAGAAACTCAGCATCAAAACAATAAAGTCTGATTGACATGTGTGTATGGTAGAGCTTCCCATTGTCGTGTTCCTGCAGATGTGCATGGCAGTTTTGACCTGGGAGGTTTCTGGACGTTTCCTCAACAAAGATCACATGGTACATTAATGGTCTGTCTCATCTCCGTGAGTAGATTGATGTGACGCAGTTATGACCAATTAAATTCAGTCTGTTCTAGCATTCTGGAGCCACTTATTAAACAAATGATACACCAGATGGCTACATCTCTGGGCGGGCGAATCTATGGTATTTACACAGTAAGGTATTATAGGAAGCTCTTACTGTCTACATTTGCTTGGTCTTGGCCCAGATTATTTGTAAAATATAGGGGAATGCCATACTGGAAGGCCAGTACAGAGACTGTCCTTTATACTACTGCATATCTCCAGTCTGAATGGGTGGTGAAGAGATTACAAGCCAAAACACAAAGCTTTTAGTGTTAATAATCCCAAATACAATATTAAAGGCCGCAGCTTACCCAGATAATTAAAAGAAGGATACATATTTAAGTGAACGAGTTTCCATGACTTGATAAAACTAACTTGTGCATCAAGAAATGGAAACCTGCCTAGCAACAGGAAAGCTAGAATATCAAGGGAAAATGAGCAGAAGAGACAGCAAGTTTGTAGAGAGGGATAAGAAAATAAAAATAAAATGATTTCTTTTTTTTTTTTTAAAAAACAAGCAGATAATAATGTTTTTCCTAGGAGACAAAAGTCACATCTCCTACACTTGGAGACAGGGTGGCAGCGAAGCAGGCTCAGAAAAGATGACCACCTCGCACAGCAGCACAGCAGGGGAAGAAGGTGAAGAGCAACAAGACCTGGAAACAGAATAAAGGCTGGAAAATGAGTGTACAGAAAAAATAAAAACACAAAATAACAGAATAAATTGAGAGAATCTGTTTCAATTAAAATCGCATCATTGGCAGGTACAATACATAGATGGTTATACAATCAATAAAAGCTTGTTCTAACGCAGGGAGGCAATACCAGTGTCCAGGGAATTAAATAAGGTCCCCTCTGTCTTTAGCAGAAGATGACGGGAGACAGTTTTCAAGTAGTGCCATCCTTGCTCTTAAACAATGACTAGAGTTACTTGCATTGATTAGGATTTACATGAGAATATCAACATAGAAAACAACTGAATGAATGCCAGAAGGCCCCACCATAGGTCCCAGACCCTGCAGATATGCACAAGACTAAAATAACCAGCTCTATAAGCACACTACTGTTGAACGTACTGACAGGGTATGGGAATATTTGGGTCCCTTCATTTTGGTTTTCCTCGCATTGTGTTGGGAGTTGTGGAAGACCAAGGGATTCATTGCCAGCAGAGTTTAAGCAAAACCTTTTCAGAGCCAGGAAGTTGCAGAGATCTGAGATTATTTGGGAATTGGACCCCAAAGAATGAAGCGACTCCGAATCCTTATCAATCATTTCATCGGAAATGTGGCATTTTTATTTTTCAGATCTGAAAAATTGTAACTGACAAAAAAATGTACTGGCTCTGGGAAAGTTTCAAAGAGCAAATGCATTTGCTGGACAGATAAAAGCAGGCAGATCTATATAGATAAGGAGGAAAGCTTTGATTTGTTGAAATCCAGAACCCTATTTTCCATGGGTAACATGTATTCTGCAATCCAGGAAGTTAACAAAGTATGTTTCACCTTTATTAGGCACTAATCTCCCTAAGATCATTAAATGTTAAATGTCCCCAATCCTGGCATAACTGCTGCTTGTCCTAGTTTAGCAATAACCAAATTAATCACATTGTGTGTTTTTATTCCACATCCAGGAGAACTGAGTGAAGTCAGACAAGCAAGAACATGTTACAAGTCAACATGTCATCTGTTTCTAGTCAAGGACAACATGTCTTGCGTCGTGTCTGTAGAAATAAAATTCACAGATCAAATCTCAGACGGCACAGCCATGCTAATTAACCTTCTATTAATGTCTTTACAGGTCTTCTGAAGTTATTAAATATAGTTCTGCAGACATTTGCTACTTTATCTGAAAATCATTGAGCGCTTAAAACGCCTGCTACATTAAAATAGATATTTTATTCCTCATTTGAAATGTTATAGTTAGAAGATAGAAATAAAACGAGTCTGATGCAATTCACTTCCTGCGTATTTAAAAACAGGTCTTCATGTGTTGCAGAATTTTCTGGACTGGTTATAGGAAAATGTTGGCTGTTTTTAAAATGAGTAAAACATTATATTTTAGGGGAGGTTGCTTTTCCCTGGTTATAAATATCAGTGCATTAACATGCACAATTTGCAACAGGAGCAGACAGCAGACAGCTGAAATAGCACTGCACCATATAGTCAGGTATCAGGATCACAAACATGACATTATAGGCCAACAAATGGCTGATTGTTCTCAAATCTGTCTTCTACTATGGCTATTGAGCTCTGGGGAAAAGACAACTGCAATCCCCTGTGGTTCCCTTCCAATGGCCTTGAACAATGAAGTCATCCTACAATACTTCTGCTATATTCAGTTGCTGAAATAACACTTGCAATTCAGCAACAGCATGAGGTGCAAACTCCATGACCCTTTCTCTCTCCTATAAATGCTCATTAGGTCTGAAGGTGACTCAAGGGGAGTAGAATACAAACAATTTAAAAGATATTGCTATGCGAGAGGCATTTGCTTGCATGAGTGTGCATTTATGTACATTGTGCATTCACATGCGTTTATGATGGCTCTCTTACAGCACAGGTTTAGGAGGTAGAAGACTCTGAGCTATGGCTGCATGCAACATTTAAGCAAAATAGTTCAATCCATGTTCACAAACACGTATTACATTGTGAGGTCACACAGAACATAGCAGAATCAAGAGTACAAAAACAAAAGCTTTGGTTTTTCAGTGATCAGAAAGCATTTACCATGCACAGTCACCATATGATGATAGGAAGAATGTTATTGTGTAACATATAGGCAAGTTAGGCCATAAGTACCAGCATGTCTGGACAGCCAGTTGTCCCACCTCCTTATCTTTACAGAGAGAAAGAAAAAAAAAGATACCGGAAGTAGGAACCCCTGAGGCATTAGGTTGGAGCAGCTGCACAGGATGTTATATGCAGAGAGTATTAGTATATCCAGAGCGAGCATTGCAGTCCACCATAGTCCTGTGAGAAGGTTAGTGTTAGATACAAAGTGAAACCCCTAGTCTCCACTGAGATGAATACCATGGATGCTTACAGCATTAATATATCCATATGGTTTTCAGTTTTATTTTTGTACAGTTTCCCCATTCTGCTAACCAAGGATATACCTGAAGATCTTCATTCTACACAGGCTGTTATAAAATCGTACTGTAGCCTTCATTATTTCAGGTTATAGACTTTTTTAGCATATATATTAGATAAGGGGAAAAAATACAACGACACACTGCATTCAAACACTGCTAAAGATAAATGAGACAGAGGTGCCCAAGGGCTAAGCGCACTCACCTTCGCTGCTGGCCAAATAACCTTGCAACTTCCTCTCTCCCAGGGCTCCTTGCCCTTGTCTGATGCTCCAGTCTCTTCCTTTCTATCTGGAAAGCCTCTCTGTGGCTGATTCTCCGGGCTCTGGGTACATCTGCCAGAATGGCATACTGCCGATTGGCAAGGTAGAGAGGGCAATGCCCATTGTGCTCTTCTGTGTCTGTCTGGATCTCTAGCTGCTGGGCAGACAAAGTACCTGGGGAAGAAAATGGGTCCTGTTCCGGGCTTTGTGCAATGGAGACACTGTACCTGCTGGGAGCGTCAGGTGTAGAGGGTGAAGGTGGCGTTTGTGGGGGTTGCTCCTCTGGCTTCACTTCTTTTGTCTTCTCCAAAGAAAAATATCCACTTTCCACTCGAGTCTTCCGTCCACTATCTGTTCGATCTCCATTAACGAGACCTCCTTCTGAAAAGACCAAAAGAATTAGTCATATTACACAGTCAAGGAACCTGGGAAATGCATTCAAAATTGGCAATGTAAGAAAAAATATTATGTTAAGTACCAGGTGATGCCCAGATAACCCTAATGTACTCACTCATCCCGTATCTTGTAAACAACAACTTACCGATCTTACTATCTGGCATAGGTTCAGTGGGAGATGATGGCATATTCTCGGGGCTCTGGAGAGGACTGCTACCATTTTCCTGAACCTCTTTGCTCTTAATTTCCTCCTGCCACAAAGTAGATTTGGTGGCTGGAACCTTCTCTGCACCAGGTATTCCACTGCTTGTCACTGCCATCTTAGCTGGTCCGGGCTCCTAAGGTTCAATCCAGTACACAATAAAAAACATAATACGAGTATTTAGAAGACAGTCATGTTAAACAACACATACAACTTGCCAAGCACCACTACAGAGCACAAGTGGAACTCATCAACAGAGGTTATTGATTACAGAGCAACCAGTCAGAGTTTGTGTCTCATTTTAGCTCTCTTACATCAGTGAATGCTTACTGCTGATTGGTTTACTAGACCTCTGAAATGATTTCCCCATTGACAAATTGCCCTGTGTCTTACACAATAAAGTTATGCTCACACTTAACAGTGCTCTGCTCCAATCATAGCACTTTGTCGCTCAGCACTGCTTTACTTACACTGAAGCACTATTAGCCTTGTGCGAGGTGTAGGAAACTTTAAAGAGCTGAATCTCTGCTCACCAACAAATATAACAGGTGATTATTAACTGTAGAATGGAAGACTAGCCATGTAAGAGCTCACCAATATCTCACTGTTTTTGCACAAGCTCTTAAGCCAACGCAGTGGTAACTTTGTAAAACATGTCCACACATTTCCAATAAGTCCACCATGGATAGCAATGACGTGAATAAGTCAGGGGGGTCTGACAGCACTAAATATGCTACATTGAGGTCCATGGTAGAAACTTTACAGACAAATACTGCCCAATTGGCTAATTACTTGTAAACTGCATAGCAGTTACAAAAACATGATTTGCTTTAAATGTGACAAGTTAATAAGCTATTAGACCAGCCTTAGATGGTGTCCAGCCCCCACTGGATTGAAGTATTTCCTGAGGCCAAAGAAAGTGGGAATTATAACATTTACAGAAGGTGCCCACTGGTATATGGTACATGTTAATGGGTATATCCACTGAACTTGATTCTAGGGGGTAATGTAACCAATTGTTGAAGTCAGCTATGGTTAAAATGACCAAGACACCTATTATCTCCCCTAGCATCACTGCATACAAGAATCAGTTTCTTATGTGTATTTATATACATTGATTACTACACGCCACTCCAATCCCAGAATTGTGCAGAACTGCCACTCACAGTAGTGCATAAACACTAGAGTAGTTATATAGAAAAGCAATGTCACTGCAGGCCTCTTGAGATAAAAGATCAGACCTAACTTTAAGACCAGTGGCTGCCAAGGACAGAGCGCTAAATCGAAATTCTGTAGAAGCTTCGACTGGCCAGTAAACAGCCACTTACAGGCTCTCATGGATACAAACATTTAATACACAGATATCGAGAAGCACAGCATAGATTCAATCCTTAGTCTAAGGCTGCACTAAGCATACTGATAAAGCGAGGACAAAAAGGAGAGCCACTAAATGGGTTCAGACTTATCTCCATTCGTTTTGTTGCTGAAAACCACATAAGGCAAAAAACAGCAGGAGGCTTGATGAAATTTGCCACGCATGTAAACGACTAGCGTTATGCCACATGGCACAGCCTTGCACTTAATGATAAGAAAATAAATTCTGCATTATATTTAGGGTAAATCAGCAAACTAGAAATGCCTCCCAGGCCTCCACTTTTAACAGCCTCTATCCAGAACGCCTATACTGATACATGATACAAGGAGTTTATAGACATGCTGGTTTACCAAGGTACAACAAAGCCAGATATTCAGGCACATAGTAAAAACTAAAACTACTTTCCAACAAACAGTAGGATTCCTGTGTAATCATGATTCCCTAATACATAAGCTGTATTCATTATGGAAATTTCGTTACCCTTTGGGCTACTGTAAAAGCAGGAAAGAACTCTAGATATTCGATAAAGTCAGAAACAAAAGCAATTGTAACTGGACACCCGGTCAGAATATCACAAAGATTCCAACTATACTAATGGGGGGGGGGGATGGGCAACGTTTACTGTGAGCAGAACAGATCCTCACATACATAAGCCGCCATATTTTTAATCTGGACTCAATGGTCATTTCATCTATGTATAAGCCCAGTAAATGAAGCTGCATCACTATTGGCTAAGGAAATAAACACCTCTACAAACAGGTGAGGGAGCGCTGCGCTTCTTCTAGGAAAAGGGAGGAAGGGATAGTGCAGGTCACTTAGGTAACTTGTATGAGCAAGTGAAAACCTACTTACAATTTCAAGGTTAGTTTGCGCCTTGGATTACTATAATGTAATCCCAACCTTCTGTAGATCTTTTACCAGGATCTACTGGGTTCCTCTTACTCGGATTGATCTCCTTTTCCCTCTCAGGTTTCACTAGCAGGGTAATGTTTCTTAGTCTCAAGAAACTTACAAAAATGTTGATTGTAAATTCCGCGTCGGAATTTGTTTCTCTCTATTTTAATTATTTATTTATTGGATATGTTTTAATTAACTATTAAAAGTTTTAACAATCAACATTTTTGTAAATTTCTTGAGACTAAGAAACATTACCCTGCTAGTGAAACCTGAGAGGGAAAAGGAGATCAATCCGAGTAAGAGGAACCCAGCAGATCCTGGTAAAAGATCTACAGAAGGTTGGGATTACATTATAGTAATCCAAGGCGCAAACTAACCTTGAAATTGTAAGTAGCATTTCACTTACTCATACAAGTTACCTGCACTATCCCTTCCTCCCTTTTCCTAGAAGAAGCACAGCACTCCCTCACCTTTCTGAATAATTTGACTGTCTGTGCATCGGAGAAGCGAGCTGCTTGTTTGAATCTGATGACAGCAGCAGGTTTACTGTGCCCATAGCTACTTATTTGTGACACTGACCGTAAGTCGACGTTACCTGTGGTGTGGGTGGCTCAACTTTTCTCTTCTTTTTCTGATTTTGTTTGTTAGTCTTTGGGTAAACAACCAGCATATCGAGCCACCTGCATGGAATGGGAAATGGATGACAGTTAGACAAAACATAGGTTTCTATAGTGCTCAGAGCATGGCAACCCCAGTGCAGGCTGCAGCAGAGCTCATTCCTCTTAACTGTATAATGACAACAGATAACTTATAATGTAACCCAGGCTGACTGCTAGCAGGTTAAATTGCTACAACAACAAATGCATCAATGCCAACTGGGATTCAAGGTAACACAATATTTTGGCTATCACAGTTGTGCGTTATCACATTGCAATGAAGAAAAATGTGGTGGATGGCAAATTTGTGGAGATCTTGGGGTTGAATAAATGCTTCTAACTTCTAATAGTGACAGATGTTAGATAGATAGGCAGATGTTCCATGCAGAATCACAGTTTCCAGTGGAACAAACCCCATCACTCTTCTTTCATAGTTTATGGTGTCAGCGAAAATGATTGAGGCAAGTAAACGCACTTAAAAGCTAACAGGGCTGAGTTTGTCGAACATATGGTAAAGCATTTCAAAAATAAATAAGAGGGGGTGAAAAAGATGACACACAAAGGGGTAGGGGGTTCAGAGAGGGAATGTGAGATGTGAGATGGGTTAATAAGAACAGGAAAGAAGGAACAGGCAGAAGTAAAGATAGCAGAGTAAGAGTACAACATATTAACACCCTCCCTGCAGCTCCTGCTGGATGGGATAGGAGTTCTATTTGTGAAACAGCTGGAGAATGTATAAAATTAATACTGCTGGAACAAAGGGAAAAATTAACACAATACATCCTCAAGAATTAAATGCAAAAAGAAGGCCTGCCATTTGATATTTATAGTACGAACTTGCATAATGGCCACATTCACTAAATACCTAAACTTGCATTGTTTGTCATTAAAATTCGGCCATGTATATAAAGTTGGATAGTTGAACAAATATACGGTGAAGGGGAAAGAGTGTGGCCTTTAAGGCAGAGGGCATAGATGGTGATAAGGCAAAAAAAAAAAATCTACACTGTAGAAAAGGCAAAAATAGACTGCAGTGTTTCCTACATTTCAACATGAACTAAATGCACAGCTTTAGATAGCCTTTAACTGTAGGCCTGAGCAAAATGTTTTTAACATTAAATAGGGGAAAAGACACAGAAAAAATTCATAGTTTATAGTAAGTTAAAGAAACACTCTGGCCAAAATTGAAAAAAATGCAGGTGTTAGTAAATACGAATGACTAACTTTTATTAAATGCATTTTATTTTCAATTTTGCCCCTAAAAGGAAATATCTTACCTGTTTAGAAGCACTTCCGTGTTTAGGATTCCATCTTCATCTGTGCCGCCGACTCTAAGGTGTCCTGGAGCTGAAACTCTTCACAGCCGCAATCTTCTCCTGTCAGTCTGCAGCCCGGCACCGGCATCTCCTAATAGTCACATGGGAGAGCGTCACATCATCAACCCGTCTCCCCTTGATGATGCGGCTCTCCCATGTGACTATTAGGAGATGCCGGTGCCGGGCTGCAGACTGACAGGAGAAGATCGCGGCTGTGAAGAGTTTCAGCTCAAGGACACCTTAGAGTCGGCGGCACAGATGAAGATGGAATCCTAAACATGGAAGTGCTTCTAAACAGGTAAGATATTTCCTTTTAGGGGCAAAATTGAAAATAAAATGTATTTAATAAAAGTTAGTCATTCGTATTTACCAACACATGCATTTTTTTCAATTTTGGCTGGAGTGTTCCTTTAAAAAAAAAAAAAAAAAAATTACCTTTTGGCAAGTGGCTGCCCCTTAACAAATTGTAGCCATTGGTCACAGTACAGCACTGCAGGAACCAATAGGAAGGGCTTCTTATTGGGTAAGCATCACTGCTTCCAGGTGAGATGTTTACCAAGTGGTTTGTGCAGGGTCTCACGGTGACCACTAGCTACAAAGATGAGGAAAAGGCTGAAGGGAAAGGAGGAGGAGTTAAAGGGCAGGTTCCCCTTTAAGATTAGGCTATACTGTGCTTACTATGAACTTAGCAATGACTGACCTCAAAAGGACCACCAAAATGCTTTGAAGCCGTTACTAAACTGCAGCTACCCGAATCAACCAACAGCTATCAGGGTACAGTGCTACAGAAACTCAAGTAGAGACACGAACTGGGATGTTCTCATGAAGATTTCTACCTGAAAGTCTTAAAGGCCTACAACACCAAAAACAGACAAATCTTCATTTGCACTGACACTTATTCCTGCAGTTTAACTATAAAGCACTTTAAAGTGAAGTTGAATTCCCTTTAGACTGCCTTGTGTTAGTTTTTCTCTTGACTACTTGCAGCCACAGATTATCTGTTTATTGCTTTCGAGAAAGGCTACCTAGAAAGTGATTTAGTGGAATAACCTAAAACTAGGCAATTGCAGGAATAGGAAGTCATTTTGTTTTGTTCAGTTTTCTACTGCATTAAGAACTGGCTTTATTGCAGGGACACAGGATTGGACACACTAAATCAGACTGAAGTCTGTGGCCCACTGTGGCGGGCACTTACCCATTGATAATTTCTTTGTTCTCAGCCCGGATGAAATGCTCTTCTGGGGTCAGGATACAAAGTGAAAACTTCTGCCCTGTGCGATTCTCCCCATCGATGACGTCAGTACACTGGTTCATGTTTATGGTCCCTTGGGGAAGTGTTGTGGGCTATGGAGTTGAAATAAAAGTCTGTATGATTATATGGTATTTAAAACAGATTAAATTGATTAGTGCTGAAACCAAGGGAGTATTTTTTTTCCCCCCATTTATAACTGCGCAAAGAAAGAAGCATTAACCAAATGTTGCAGCACACTGGAAGCATTTCAGAGCACCATCATCCTCAGTCAGTGTGGGGTGAAGTTTCTATATAGAGAGTCAATTTATAGCATACAGTGCCTACAAGTAGTATTCAACCCCCTGCAGATTTAGCAGGTTTGATAAG